>SJYX01012146.1:274059-286690 GCA_006410675.1 Oreotragus oreotragus
CACAGTGATGCTTTCTAAGGCCCACTTGACTTCACATTTCAGGATGTCTGGCTCTAGGTGAGTGATCACACCATCATGATTATCTGGGTTGTGAAGATCTTTTTTTGTACAGTTCTGTGTATTCTTGCTACCTCTTCTTAATATCTTCTGCTTCTGTTAGGTCCATACCATTTCTGTCCTTTATCAAGCCCATCTTTGCATGAAATGTTCCCTTAGTGTCTCTAATTTTCTTGAAGAGATCTCTAGTCTTTCCCATTCTGTTGTTTTCCTCTGTTTCTTTGCATTGATCACTGAGGAAGGCTTTCTTATCTCTCCTTGCTCTTCTTTGGAACTCTGCATTCAGATGCTTATATCTTTCCTTTTCTCCTTTGCTTTTGCTTCTCTTCTTTTCACAGCTATTTGTAAGGCCTCCTCAGACAGCCATTTTGCGGTTTTGCATTTCTTTTCCATGGGGATGGTCTTGATCCCTGTCTCCTGTACAATGTCACGAACCTCCATCCATAGTTCATCAGGCACTCTATCAGATCTAGTCCTTTACTATCACCTCCCAAAGGCCATAGTTCCTAATACCATTAGAGATTAGGTTTCCAAATATGAATTTGGGGGGAACACGAGCAGACAGTCTATGATATATCTCTATGAAGGCAGAGATCATCCCTAACTTATACATATGACTTATTCTTAAGCACTTGAAAAAAAATAATTGTTGAATAAACAAATGTTACCATTTATCCTCAGAATTTATAGTACACCCTATAGGTTAGCCAGGGTTTTCATCATTCATAATCATTTGACTTCAGTCTTCTGCTTTGCACTGTGGATGCTGACAAACTGTGCAACAGGGAATTCTAGACCCTTGCTTCTTTTGTCTCATTCAGAATTTCTAAGACATATCTCAACATCGTGACTTTTCCCATCTCCATATTACTAGTCAGGTTTATGTTTAGAACATAAAATTTTACATCTACTTTTTAGTGGAGCACTTCATACCTGAATTCTATATTTAATGAAGCTGCTCTAAAGAAAAGCTCAATTCCTGGGAACTTCATCAGCTGTGAAGGACCATGACCAGAGAATCCTTACCTGGATGGTTCCCAACAGGCTACTCATATACTCCTGCCCCCGCCCACCATCACACCCCCAATTCCAAGCCCACGTGCAACAAAGCAGTGGTCGTCAAATTCGGTGAGCTGGTTGAAAATGCTAGACCCTGATCACCAACATGCTGATCAGGGAGACCGGGGTGAGACCAGGAAATGGAATCATTCACTTGCATCAGAGCTACTCTGGTAGGTGCTTCTTGGACCACACTTAATCAACTCTGCCCTAAATGCTTTTATAAGTTTAATGCCTCTCCAGGTAGCTGCGTACTATACACATATCTCCTGATAATTAATACATTGCAGGATATTCTCCCTACTTCTCAGTAAAGGTTCGATGAATAAAGAGAAACTCAGAGTTTTAGAAGCTTCCAGGCACAGCAGAAAAGCAATTACTGGCTCTTAGGTCCACTCTAAACACTCTTCCCTGGAGGGAAAATAGGACCCACTCAGTTGCCCTGCATGGGCTATTCGCGGCAGATGATGGGAATCCAGTGGGGACCTACAGGGAAAGGCTAAGGACAAATTTGAATGACAGAAGGACATGTGAAGTCACCTCACAAATGTCACTTCCATCATGGAGAAAGATGACTCAAATCTCTCTGCTTGGGTTTAAGGTGGATTAGAAGGTTTCAGGGTACTTATCTCATTTGGGAATTGGTTGATCTTATCAACCAAGGAAGAATTCCAAAAGGAATCCTACTTTTTCCCTCTAGCTTTCACTCAGTAGATAATACCTCTCTGGCCTGTGTACTTAGTTGCTCAGTTATGTCTGACTCTTTGAGACCCCAAGGACTGTAGCCTGAGAGGCTCCCCTGACCATGGGAATCTCCAGGCAGGAATACCAGACTGAGTTGCCATGCCCTCCTCCAGGGGATCTTCCCAACCCAGAGATCGAACTCAGGTCTCTTGCATTGCAGGCAGATTCTTTACTGTCTGAGCCACCAAGAAAGCCCAATACCTTTCTAGACACGATCAAATCCCCTCTCAGATTAAATCAAAGAAAAAGAAATGACCAAGGTAGAGTCAATTCTTACAGGATACTCTTCAAACTGCAAACAAAATTTACTAATTCAATCTAATTAGTGGCAGACAAATCTCACCATAGAAGTTTATAAGTTGAACTACATTTACCTAAGTGCAGTTTCAAAAGAAGAAGGGAGTGACAGAGGATGAGATGGTTAGATAGCATCACCAACTCAATGGACATGAATTTGAGCAAACTCCAGGAGATCGCAAAGGACAGAGAAGCCTGGCGTGCTGCAATCTACGGGGTCGCAGAGTTGGACATGACTTAGTGACTGAACAAGTTTTTCTTATTCAGTAAATGGCATAATTATAATATGGTATAACATTTGAGTCCCAAGACCACACTAAAAACAGCCTCATCACTTCAGATGCAATCCAAGCCCACTACCAGAATCAGTATCCCAAACTTTTCCAGTTTCACTCATGTTACCACCTTCACTGTTTTTTGGGGTTTTTTGGTCATAGTTTCTGAACTATCTATTTTGTTTCCTTTGTTGTTATTTAGTCACTAAGTCATGTCCGACTCTTGTGATAAAACAATGTTCCAAAAGGATTTAGGTGATGATGGCAATTGTTTGGTTGCTCAACCCCATAGATTGTAGCCTGCCAGGCCCTTTCTGTCCATGAGATTTCCCAGGCAAGAATACTGGAGTGGGTTGCCATTTCCTTTTCCAGGGGATCTTCCTGACTCAGGCATAGAACCTGCATCTCCTGCATTGGCATCCGGNAGAGTTGGACATGACTTAGTGACTGAACAAGTTTTTCTTATTCAGTAAATGGCATAATTATAATATGGTATAACATTTGAGTCCCAAGACCACACTAAAAACAGCCTCATCACTTCAGATGCAATCCAAGCCCACTACCAGAATCAGTATCCCAAACTTTTCCAGTTTCACTCATGTTACCACCTTCACTGTTTTTTGGGGTTTTTTGGTCATAGTTTCTGAACTATCTATTTTGTTTCCTTTGTTGTTATTTAGTCACTAAGTCATGTCCGACTCTTGTGATAAAACAATGTTCCAAAAGGATTTAGGTGATGATGGCAATTGTTTGGTTGCTCAACCCCATAGATTGTAGCCTGCCAGGCCCTTTCTGTCCATGAGATTTCCCAGGCAAGAATACTGGAGTGGGTTGCCATTTCCTTTTCCAGGGGATCTTCCTGACTCAGGCATAGAACCTGCATCTCCTGCATTGGCATCCGATTCTTTACCACTGAGCCACCAGATAAGCCCATGCCTTTAAAAAAAAATCAGCTCTCTCTTAATAACTATAATTGTTTTCAAAGGCAAAAACCATAAATCAAAACTTCCAGCTACTTCCCCTCTATATAAAGTATCTATAGAAGTAAATAATTAAATAATGCAGTTCAATTTGAGCTTTGATATCATTTCCCGAACAAGGCCCTGGGGCTGACAGCTCTTCTCTCTCTGTTATAAAGATCTTCCGCTTCATGAAATTAGAAGGTTGAAAAAAGGAATGAAGATAGAATAGTTCTTCACTGTATGAGAGAAATGCTGTGCCTGAGAACCAAAAATAATTTTCCCCTTCCCACACTGAAAAAGACATTGATTGAAGTCAAGTCTGGGTGACCCAGATTTAATAATTTGGAAACAATAATCTGTAATTAGTATCAATCAATGATAAACATTTTATTCACTCATTCAACAATTATTATTGAGTGCTTAATGTAAGCTAGGTTTTTTTTCTAAAGGCTGCTATACAAACCCTGTTGGTGCCTGTCAGAGGAAGACAGGCAACAAATAAATAAACACTACCTAACTTCAACTGTATATAAATATATATATGTAAACACACGCAGATACACATCTACACATCTGTCAGACAGTGTCAAAGATGATCTCAATGATAAGTGACATTTGAGAAGAGATCCCAGGTAAGTCGGGGAGGACATCAGGCACATACCTAGATAAAAAGTTCATCAAGCAAAAGAAACAGTAAGTGGAAAGGTCCGGAGGCTGTTCAATGCTTGGTTTAAGAATGATCAAGCTGGCCAGGGTCACTCAGCAGAATGAGCCAGAGAGAAAGTGGTGGGAGATGAGGACAGGGAGTAACAATGGGGAGGGGCTTTGGAGGTCACATTAATGTTTTTGGACTTCATTCTGAAAGATGAAGGAATTCTTTGGATAAGGTGACAGGATCTGACTTTATATTTAAAGATCACCTTGGCTACTGCATTAACAACAATCTGCAGTAGGGGTAAAGGCAGATGCCAGGAGGCCTGACACCATTATTAATCCAGGCAAGATATGGTGGCAGCTTGGAGCAGGAGCATTATCTTTGGGATGGTGTAAATGGCCAGATTTTTTATATACTATGAAGACAGGGCTGAAGGGATTTGTTGGTGGAATATTTGTGCCATGTGAAAGAAAAAGAGAAGTCAAAATAACTAAAGTTCTCAGCCTAAACAACTGGGAAGATCCCCTGGAGGAGGGCATGGCAGCCCACTCCAGTATTCTTGCCTGGAGAATCCCCATGGACAGAGGAGCCTGGCAGGCTACAGTCCATAAGGTCACAAAGAATCAGACAGGACTGAAGCAACTTAGCATGCACACAACTGGGAGGAAGGTCTTGACAATGGCTGAAACAAAAAGACTGGAGGAGTGTGGATGTTGCTAGTAACCAAATAACCCATTACTAGTTAGGTTTGAGGGGCCAACCGGAGATGCTGAGAAGGCATTTGAAGACACCAGTATGAACCACAGGGCAGAACTTTGGAGTTGGTCATTTTTAGGGCACAGATGGTACTTCTAAACCGTGAAACTGGATGAAGTCACTAGAAAGCAGACACACAGATGAGGTCTGAGCATGTGGTACGTCAAAGTTTCAGGGTCAGGATGTGAAAAGAACCAGCAATAGGATAGGTTCAATGCTTGCTTTAAAAATGTTTGAGGAACATTTCAGTTTTCTCCCCTGCTCTATGATATAAACATTCCCATAACCTTGCTAAATAAACCATTTTTCTTAGAAGATGTGCTCTTCCTTCATTAAGCTAGGTAAAATTCAGCATTCCCTTTCTCAAAATATAAGCTATCATTGGACTTCCCTGGTGGTCTAATGGTTGAGAATCTGCCCACCGAGCAGGGGACACAGGTTCAATACCTGGTCTGGAAGGCTCCTGCATGCCACGGGGCAACTAAGCCCGTGTGCCACAGCTACTGAGTCCAAGCTCTAGAGCCCTCAGGCCACAAAAAGAAGCTACCGCAGTAAGAAGCCCTAGCACCACAACTAGAGAGTAGCCCCCTCTAGTCCCAGTTAGGGAAAGAGCACACACCCAGCAACAAAGACCCAAGGAAGCCAACAATAACATTTTTTACAATGTATTTTTAAAAAAGCTTTCATGGACATGAAACTGAGAATTCTCAAGAACTATAAAGAATTTGAGATTTTACCTGCAAGCTGGCAAGGTAGCCTGTCCTGGTTTCATGGATGCTGGCAGAAGACATGGAACTCCTGGGTCAGAGCAAAAGACTTTTTGACTCAGGGCAGGTAACATGAGCTGCATATTTGTTATGCATTCCTCATGACCATGCCACATCACTCAGAGGCAAGAGAAGCAGGTCACCAGGATGCGCCACATGCGGTGGCTTTGTTCTACCGCAGTAAGAAGCCCTAGCACCACAACTAGAGAGTAGCCCCCTCTAGTCCCAGTTAGGGAAAGAGCACACACCCAGCAACAAAGACCCAAGGAAGCCAACAATAACATTTTTTACAATGTATTTTTAAAAAAGCTTTCATGGACATGAAACTGAGAATTCTCAAGAACTATAAAGAATTTGAGATTTTACCTGCAAGCTGGCAAGGTAGCCTGTCCTGGTTTCATGGATGCTGGCAGAAGACATGGAACTCCTGGGTCAGAGCAAAAGACTTTTTGACTCAGGGCAGGTAACATGAGCTGCATATTTGTTATGCATTCCTCATGACCATGCCACATCACTCAGAGGCAAGAGAAGCAGGTCACCAGGATGCGCCACATGCGGTGGCTTTGTGTCCCACCAAGGAACCTGACTCAGAGAAGGCAACAGCACCCCACTCCAGTACTCTTGCCTGGAGAATCCCATGGATGGAGGAGCCTGGTAGGCTGCAGTCCATGGGGTCGCTACTAGTCGGACACGACTGAGTGACTTCACTTTCACTTTTCACTTTCATGCATTGGAGAAGGACATGGTAACCCACTCCAGTGATCTTGCCTGGAGAATCCCAGGGATGGGGGAGCCTGGTGGGATGCCGTCTATGGGGTCGCACAGAGTCGGACACGACTGAAGTGACTTAGCAGCAGCAAGGAACCTGACTATGCTAAACCCTTTCACTGTGGATCACAACAAACTGTGGAAAATTCTTAAGGAGATGGGAATACCAGACTACCTTATCTGCCTCCTGAAAAACCTGTAGGCAGGTCAAGAAGCAACAGTTAGAACTGGATATGAAACAACAAACTGGTTCCAAATAGGGAAAGGAGTACGTCAAGGCTGTATATTATCACCCTGCTTATTTAAATTATATGCAGAGTACATCATGAGAAACACTGGACTGGATGAAACACAAGCTGGAATCAAGATTGCTGGGAGAAATATCAATAACCTCAGATATGCAGATGATACCACCCTTGTGATAGTGAGAGGGACAGAAAGGAAAGAAGAACTAAAAAGCCTCTTGATGAAAGTGAAAGAGGAGAGTGAAAAAGTTGGGTTAAAATTCAACATTCAGAAAAGTAAGATCATGGCATCTGGTCCTATCACTTCATGGCAAATAGATGGGGGAACAATGGAAACAGTGACAGACTTTACTTTCAGTTCAGTTCAGTCACTCAGTCATGTCTGACTCTTTGCGACCCCATGAATTGCAGCACGCCAGGCCTCCCTGTCCATCACCATCTCCCGGAGTTCACTCAGACTCACGTCCATCGAGTCCGTGATGTCATCCAGCCATCTCATCCTCGGTCGTCCCCTTCTCCTCCTGCCCCCAATCCCTCCCAGCATCAGAGTCTTTTCNCTGCAGCCCACCAGGCTCCTCCATCCATGGGATTTTCCAGGCAAGAGTACTGGAGTGGGGTGCCATCTGCAGGTCTGGCACTGTTCAATTCTCCCAGCAGCCTTGTGACATGGGTTCTATCTATCTTTTACCATTTTACAGAAGAAGAGACTGAAACATAGAGTGTTAAAGCAATTTGCCCAAAGCTCCCTGGCTCCTTTCTTTTTCTTTTTTGCTGTGTGGCTTTGGGTAAGTTATTTAACTTCCCTGATCTTGGACAAGTTATTTTACTGCTGTGTGCCCTAGTTTCCTTCTCTAGAAAATGAAATATCTGCCATGTATTAATACTCAAAAACAGATGAAGTGAAGTTCACTTCACTCAGTCGCTCAGTCATGACCAACTCTTTGCGACCCCATAGACTGTGCTGGCCAGGCTCCTCTGTCCACGGGATTCTCCAGGCAAGAACACTGGAGTGGGTAGCCATTCCCTTCTGCAGGGGATCTTCCAAACCCAGAGGCTGAACCCAGGTCTCCCACATTGCAGGCAGATTCTTTACCATCTGAGCCACCAGGGAGGGGTGTTTTTTTAATCCTTATCACCTTCATCATCCCTACTGATATAATTACGGACTTATCCAAAGCTATATGAGACACTCAAGAAACTTTCAGCAAATGCAGCAGAGAAGCTGGGCAGGAAGGAAGAAGTAACTGAAAGAAGAATGAATGAAAAAAATGAATAAATGGATTATTGCCCACAGAAAGCTCTGGAGTGCAGAAGGGAAGCAAGAGGGTGTGAAGCAAGTTCAAGTGATACACCTGTGAACTGACGGACCAGGTGGTTGCAGAAGGACTAAGGACCCACGTCACTATAGCTGTGTGACCCTCCACCCCTCAGCTGAGGCCTCTTTTGAACCCCTAGAGCAGAGTCTCAGAACCATTTGCACCCTGAATGGATGATAGTACAGATGGAAGTGTCAACTGATCCTAACTGATCCATAAATGGACCCTGCAACCCAAGTTATCAGTTTAAGACCCCAGGGATTCTTTATTAATATTTCCAATTTATGGGCTCATTTGAGAAGTCATTAGTGACAACAAACCTAATAAATCAGGGGTTAAAAGGACTCCAGACAGCAGCACACAGGGTCTTCCGCGTGCACAGTGGGTGGTAGTCGTTTTACTTCTGAGACAATCATAGCAACGGTCACCAGGGAGACGGGCTGCCAAGGGGAGTCTGGAGTTGGGGGTGGTGACGGCTGGAAGCAGATTATCAAGAAAGGACAGTGTTCCTGGTCCAGTGGAGTAGGCCGGGGAGGAAGCTATCACTCGTGCCCTGNGCGTGCACAGTGGGTGGTAGTCGTTTTACTTCTGAGACAATCATAGCAACGGTCACCAGGGAGACGGGCTGCCAAGGGGAGTCTGGAGTTGGGGGTGGTGACGGCTGGAAGCAGATTATCAAGAAAGGACAGTGTTCCTGGTCCAGTGGAGTAGGCCGGGAAGGAAGCTATCACTCGTGCCCTGCTTTGTGCGTGTGTGCGTGTGCTCTGCCATGTCCGACTCCTGGTGATCCCCTGGACTGTGGCCTGCCAGGCTCCTCTGTCCATGGAATTTTCCAGGCAAGAATACTGAAGTGGGTTGCCATTGCCTCCTCCACGGGATCTTCCCCACTCAGGGATCAAAACCATGTCTCTGTGTCTCCTGTTTTGGCAGATAGATTCTTCACCACTGTGCCATCTGAGGAGCCATGCTCTTTTGTGCAGACACTTTATTTGCATTGCCTGGCATAAGCCTCCTCAAGTGACGCCTATGGATGGCTGCCCTGATTCCAATTACAGGAGAGGCAACTGAGGCTCAGAGAGACGAGGTCACTAGGCTCCGTTAACATTTGAGCTGTTCAAAGGCAGGAGGCACCCATCCAGCAGTCCATGCTCTTAATCACTGCACTTTTCTGGCTGCTAGTCCAATGTCCCCATTCCACAGAGCTGGAGACTGAGACCCGGTGAGGCAGGCACACACGCAAGTCAATAGGAGAGCAGGGATGAGGACTCTGCATCCTGATGGTCTATTCTCTCGTTCTTTCTGAAGAGCTTCCCTAATTGTCATTCTCAGCCCCTTGCTCTTGTTTTCTTATTTTCTTCCCTTCATAACATTTATCACCTGCCATCTTATAGATTCATTCCTTTGGATCCCAGCATGCTCATATTTGTGAGCTAAGAATTTGGGCCATTTAATCAACTTGTACCCCAAGTGATACAAATGGTTGCACACCCATCTCAAGCATAGGATCTTCCCAGTGGTGCCACAATAACTAAACTTCTCCCCCCGGATACACTTCCTGGTGCCAAAGTTCAGGAAGAGATGGAGCCTCCTAAGTGTGCCCCAGGGAGGGTTTTCACAGCCCCTGGAGCTGATCAGCCCCTTTCACTTGGACACGCTACTAACAGGGTGCAACTTTTGTGTCTTCTTGAGTTGCCTTTACACTTCACCTCAGTGTTTTATGTGTTCAGGATTCGGTGTGTCACCAAAAAGGCCATCTCACTTCCTTTCTCCATGTTTTTAAGGGTCTCACTCATTGTAGCTCCCAACTACAAGCTGTAGTCTGGTTTCTGTTGTATATCCCATATGTATATTTCCCTTCTTGTTAGCAATAGAATCCCAATCTTATTCAGGGTAGCAGTGTTTTCAGGTTCAAGATTACATTTCCTAGTCCCACCTTCAGCCATAAGAGGAGGTTTAATGGAATGTAAGAGAAACTCATTGGATACATTTCCTTCCAGAAAACTCTTGAGGGGAAACTGACCAAGGTAAGAGATTAGTCCTTCTTCCTCTCCACCTGGAATGCAAACTTGATGTCCAGAGCCACAGCAGCCAACTCACACTGTGGGGCAACATTGAGAATAGAAGTTGGCGCAAAGGTATGTAGACCCTTTTGATAGTGAATTTGCCAGCCCAACCCAGCCCAACCCTGACCTGACACTCTTGACTCCATTTACATGACAGAAAATAAATAAATACCCTCTTGCATGTGAAATCTCTGGTTATTTTTATCCAGAAGTTTCATCTATTGGTGCAGTAATGTGTTGCCTCCACAAAAGTGAAACTCTTCTTGTTAAACTCACATGCCCATATCATGGTCTGATAGGAAAATACTAGTGAGGCGGTTAGTAGACCTGGGATCCAGTCCTTGTATTGAACTGTTCTAGGATGACAGATGGGTTGTTGTCCCTTTCTTCACACTAGTGTTTATTTACATCTCTACCTCATCCTGGAAAAGGGTTGAGATGAAATGTGGATAGCAGACAAGTTTGAAGTTACAGTCTGGAGTAAGAACTGGCCTGAGGAAGAGGCATGCTGTGGTGCCAGTTAAGGAAAGATCTGTGTGATTTAGAATCAAGTGGACTTACCTCTACACAAAGAGAGGTCAAAATACCTGTGGGAGTGTCTGTGGGAATACTTTTGGGAACACCTCTGAGAATACTTGTAGGAATACTTGTGAGGGTACCTGCGGGAATAGTTTAGGGAACATCTCTCAGAATACTTGTGGGAATACCAGTATAAAAGCTCTTGGGGGATGCTTGTGAGGGTATCTGTGGGGATACTTGTAGGAATACCTATGTGAATACTCTGGTAATACCTGTGAGAGTGCTTGTAGGAATACCTATGGAAATACTCATGAGAGTACCTGTGGGAATATTTTAGGGAACATCTCTCAGAATACTTGTGGGAATATCAGCTGAAAATCTTTTGGGAATGCCTGTGGGAATACCTGTGAAAATACTTGTGAGGGTACCTGTGGGAATATTTATAGGACTACCTATGGGAATAGTCTGTAATACCTGTGAGAGTACCTGTGGGCATACCTAGGGAAATACATATGGGAATACTCTGATAATACCTGTGAGAGTACTTGTGGGAATGCCTGTAAGAATACCTGTGAGAACACCAGTAGGAAAGCTGTGGGATGCCTGTGGAAAGCTGTAGTCCTTAAGAGAACAGCTCTTCATCTTCTCCCACAGTAAGAAATAAAGTCCAAGTCCATCAAGCCAAACCATAATAATTTTAGCTTAAATTTTTTTTTCAACGTATGTTTTACAAATCACCCGAGAAGGCCATAGAAAAGTCCTAACTCTGCACCCACAGACACCTAATGTTAAGCAAACATCACCTCCTGGTGAGTCCTGCAAATGGCTGAGTAGGAAAATGCAACCCTCAGTGGCTAGATGAGTGAATGCAATTCACAGGTTGTTGAAGAAAAGCCAACTCAATGTTGGAGGACATCTGCCAACAGTGACAATCGGGGGTTAGAACAGTTCATCCTGAGCCAGTTTTTCCTGACAGTAATGAGGCCATTCTTGCTTCGTGACAATAAAATCATGTCATCTGCATAGAAAAAGACTTTCAACTTTCTGTTCCTCGTAGCAAAGGGCAATTCATTCAGCTCATCCAAAAATTCTTTCAAGTCATACAAGACATGTTAGAGGGAGCTGGGACCAGCGCCTGGCTCCTGTGCTCTGCTTGAACTCGCCATCTGCTTTTGAGGACGTGATTCCTTTGGACACCGGCCTGCAGTCACTGCTAAGGGGCAGGTTCTGTGTCAGTGCCCGTGGCAGGGTGGGGATGAATATCAGCACCTCCAGCTTAGCCCATAATTGCTTTCTCTCCACGTAATTAGTTTCTCTCCACTGAGTCAAAGGCCAGACTCAGTCATTGCTACTGCAATTCGTATATCATTCCTGACAAATTTTTGCACCAGTGGCATAAAAAAAGGTCAATCATGTGGAATAAATATGCTGAGAACCCAAGGGCTTCTTCATACAAAATACCAGCCTGAAAAACCCCAGACTTGCCATGTCTAAAAGAGGAAATTGACAGGTGCTTTAGTTGGAATAGTAAACAAACCAATAGGTCTATCATTTGGGTATGGTTAATAGAGGCTGGGCCTTTACAAAGTGGGAGAATCTACCTTTACGATCCATCCTGACAAAGTTACCTGTAGAATTAAGAAGAACAAGCAACTCGGTGAATGAATGCTTGAAACACGCCAGGTCCAAATAGAGATGACCTACGAATATAAAGCCTTACAAATAGCTGTGAAAAGAGGAGAAGCGAAAAGCAAAGGAGAAAAGGAAAGATATAAGCATTTGAATGCAGAGTTCCAAAGAATAGCAAGAAGAGATAAGAAAGCCTTCCTCAGCAACCAATGCAAAGAAATAGAGGAAAACAACAAAATGAGAAAGACTAGAGATCTCTTCAAGAATTGGAGATACCAAGGGAACATTTCATGCAAAGATAGGCTCGATAAAGGACAGAAATGGTATGGACCTAACAGAAGCAGAAGATATTAAGAACAGGTGGCAAGAATACACAGAAGAACTGTACAGAAAAGATCTTCATGACCAAGATAATCATGATGGTGTGATCACACACCTAGAGCCAGACATCCTGGAATGTGAAGTCAAGTGGGCCTTAGAAAGCATCACTATGAACAAAGCTAGTGCAGGTGATGGAAT
>SJYX01012146.1:297144-340404 GCA_006410675.1 Oreotragus oreotragus
GGTGACTGTAGCCATGAAATTAAAAGATGCTTACTCCTTGGAAGGAAAGTTATGACTAACCTAGATAGCATATTGAAAAGCAGAGACATTACTTTGCCAACTAAGGTCCGTCTAGTCAAGGCTATGGTTTTTCCAGTGGTCATGTATGGATGTGAAAGTTGGACTGTGAAGAAAGTTGAGCGCCGAAGAATTGATGCTTTTGAACTGTGATGTTGGAGAAGACTCTTGAGAGTCCTTTGGACTGCAAGGAGATCCAACTAGTCCATCCTAAAGGAGATCAGTCCTGGGTGTTCATTGGAGGGACTGATGCTAAAGCTGAAACTCCAATCCTTTGGCCACCTGATGCGAAGAGCTGACTCCTTAGAAAAGACCCTGATGCTGGGAAAGATTGAGGGCAGGAGGAGAAAGGGACAACAGAGGATGAGATGGTTGGATGGCATCACCGACTCAATGGACATGGGTTTGGGCAAACTCCAGGAGTTGCTGATGGACAGGGAGGCCTGGCATGCTGTGGCTCATGAGGTTAAATGACTGAGCAACTGAACTGAACTGAACTGATGGAAAAACCTCTACCCTGAAAACTATAATATGTAATGGAAGGTCATTAAAGGAGATCTTTTTTATTATTTTTATTCTATATTCAGGTATAGTTGATTTACATACAGCCTGTAACTCATGTCCATCTTATTCAAGTCCCTGATGAATGCTTCACTTCACCTTGTAGTTGGGTTCATGAACTGTCACTCACAATACCACCCACAACTCTGTACCACCTGTGGCATAAAATTATAACCTGAAAAACACTAAAGTACCCTCCCTCACCTGGCTGCTCTCCAGCTCATCATGCTGTCTTATTTTCTTTATAATACTGTCACAAATAGAAATTACATTGGCCATATCTTTTTTTACCTGTTTATTATCTATTTCCAATGTAAGCTCTGTAAGATGGGGGCTGGGGGGTGGGGTGCTTGCTTATTTTGATCACAACTATCTTTCCAGTCCTGCAATCACACTCTGGCACATCTTCATGGGTACTTTAAAAATACTTTTTTTAATTGAGATATAGTTGGTATGGGGTCCCCTGATGGCTCAGGTGGTAAAGAATCTTCCTGTAATGTAGGAGACTCAGGTTCGATTCCTGAGTTGGGAAGATCCCCTAAAGAAGGGAATGATTATTCACTCCAGTATTCTTGCCTGGAGAATTCCATGGACAGAGGAGCATGTCAGGCTACAGTCAATAGGGTTGCAAAGAGTCAGAAACAACTGAGCAACTAACGGTCTCTCATAGATAGTGCATATACAAGATTATATAGTTTTCAGGTGTACAACATAGTGACTCACAAATTTTTAAAGTTCTATTTCATTTATCATTATTATTAAATATGGCAGTGTTCCCTGTGTTGTACAATATATCCTTGTAGCTTTTTATTTTATACATAGTAGTGTCTCTTAATCCCTTCCCACTGTATGTCCCCTCCGTCCTTCCCTCTCCCCACTGGTAACCACTAGTTTGTTCTCTAAACCTGTGAGCCTGTTTCTTTTTCATTATCGTCACTAGTTTTATTTTTTAGATTCCACATATAAGTGGTATCACACAGTATTTTCTTTGCCTGATTTATTTCACATCACATAATACCCTCCAAGTTCAGCCATGTTGTTGAAAAAGGCAAATGGCTGACTTGTTCTTCCTAAACGGCTTTTCATAAAATAAAGTGGACTAGTAGGAAATGGCAACCCACTCCAGTGTTCTTGCCTGGAGAATCCCAGGAACGGGGGAGCCTGGTGGGCTGCCGTCTATGGGGTCACACAGAGTCGGACATGACTGAAGTGACTTAGCAGCAGCAGCAGCAGTAACAGTGCACCATGCTGCCAAGTGTCTCTCCTTGCTTGTGTGCTGCAGGGTAGATTAAATGAGGGAACCTGTGTGATAACTCCCCTTCTCTCCTTCCTCCTTGGCAAAGCCTTCTTTGATTCAAATGGCTGTACCGAGTTACTCCTCTGAATTCCTCCAACACTGACCACTGACCACTTTCCACCTTATATCCCTGGCCATCTCCTCCACTCCCAACACACTTCCCACCCTAGAGTGAGGGTCCCTCTGGTCAGGTTTGTGGCTCATTCATCTTCATCCCACCCCTCCATGGGTGCATGTAGTAGATGCTCAAGCAACATCTGTGGGGTGAACACAGATGTGACTGCCTGGACTATGGCTCACCACGAAGGCCATGGTTTGGAAGATTCACACTCCACACCATAAGCGCTGCTTTATTACCATGCCAGGGATTGTAATGCTCACCCCACAGAGAGAGAAAATACAAGGAACTCAGTGCAGTGCTGAAAAAGACAGGTGTGACTCGGGAAAATTCCCCCTCTGAGACATGGTTCTTCATCTGCACAGTGAGAGGCTTGGATCGGGTGGGCTCTGGGGATTATGGCAAAGGGAGCAGAGCGTGGACTCACCTGAGCGTGACCCTTGCTTCTTCTACAGGATTAACTGTGCAGCCTTATATCCACATTCACCTCTCTAGGTGCCTCTCCTCGGCTGTAAAATGGCGTGAGTGACCCCAAATGATAGAGCTGTCAGGTAGATTAAATCAGGTGATGCGTGCACAGCCCCTGGCTCAATGGCCTCCCCTCATACCTGCTCCTTCTTTGGAACCCGGAGTCCATGTCCTCACCCTTTTTTGGTGTGTTTTTGTTTTTGTTTTTGTTTTTGTTTTGTTTTGTCCGTGTTACACAGCATGTGGAATCTTAGTTTCCTGAGCAGAGATTGAATCCACTCCCCCTGCAGTCAGAGTGTGGAGTCTTAACCGGTGGACTACCAAGGAAGTACCCCCTGTGTTCACTCTTGACTGGCCACCACAAGTGTTCATCACACCCTCTCGGCCCCAAGCAGAAGGAAACCCACACTCCCAAGGCAATAACTCTTTTGAACGGGGGGGTGCTGACATCTGTGGGCCTCTGGCCTCCTGACCATAAAGCAGGCATTTTCCTGTGCACCAGCCCAGCTGGATTACTTCCCTTCTGGCCCACAGAACTCCACCTCCCAGATGGGCAAGGCCATGTGACTCATTCCTGCCACATAGTACAAGCCGAAGTTACTGAACCACTTCCACTGCTGACTCAGTAAAATTTCCTCCTCTGCTCTCTCCTCTTCCTTGGAAAACCTGAAGCCCTTGATTGATTGGAGGTTGGTTACATCACAGTCTGGAAGAGCGTTGAGTCACCAGAGGGATATCCAACTACATTGACTGTGACATTGAGTAAGCAACGGAAGCTCCCAAGATCTGAGGGTTTGCTGGGCTTCCCAGGTGGCGCTAGAGGCAAGGAACCTGCCTGCCAGTGCAGGAGACAGAAGAGGTGCAGGTTCGATCCCTGGGTTGGGAAGATCCCCTGGAGGAGGGCATGGCAGCCCTCTCCAGGATTCTTGCCTGGAGAATCCCATGGACAGAGGAGGCTGGCCGGCTACAGTGCACGGGGTTGCAAAGCGTTGGACAGAACTGAAGCAGGCATGCTGCGACACAGCAGAGGCAGGCTCCCCTGGCTAGACCAGACCACCTGACCCTTCCCAGGGGCACAGCTCCTCACGCAGGACAGGTGATCTTTCCTCTGACTCACCCTCCTCAGGGAGGAAGGCTCAAGCTTCCCCTTCCCCTTCCTTCCACGAGAAGGTCTGGGTTCTCATGCCCCATTCAGGTCTGCAGACTCCCCCAGGTATCTATCACCCTCTTGAGAACGCACCTTGTGGCCAGCCTGGCAGTCTGGAGCTCCCCCAAGCCCGCTTAGATAAGCCCATGACTTCTACCACACCCTCTTGTTCTGGACCTCTGTTTCCCCACACAGCCCAGAAGGACCTCAGAAGATGGCCCTCAAGTCCAGGAAAGCACATCTGAAATGGACTGCCTGCAGCCAATATCCAGCAGACCGCAGCCTGGCCCAGCCTCCAGCCTACATACGACCCATAAATTCTCCCAGCTGAGCAAACACATTTTATGGGGCCTGGGGACACTTCTTGGCCTCACTGTTCCCACCTTCCTGTGTCCTGCTCCGGCCTGGCCAGCTCCCCAACACTGCACCTCTCTGGGACCCCCAAGCCCCATCCTTAAGTTTCCCTCCACCTCCTACCCCTCTTCCCCAACTCCCGCCACAAGGAGGGTGGAAAGTTTCTTCTCTTATCAGCCGTTTTACTGCCCCCTCCTCCCTGGTTACACAGTAATTGGGAACAGAACTCCTGGCAAGAACGGGTTGATCCTATCAGTTTGCAGTCGACAGTTTACTAGACAGAGGGAGGGTCCCCTCAGCGAGGACCCAGGAGACAGGTAAGAGGTGTGCAAACAAGAAGGGGACAGAAAGGACCCCCAAAGGAAGGGAAAGGAGCCTACCGAGAGGCTTGTGCAGTAAAGTCGGGGAGAGAGCAGAAGAAAGTGCTGGCTGGACCAGAGACACCAGGGGAGGTTCAGACACCAGCGTTCAGCCCAGCCCCGGCACAGAGAGCCAGCCTGGCGGTGACCCCGCAACCCTCCTCGGAAGCCTCCACCTGCAGGTGCTCTGGGAGGAAGGCCTGTTCTGGAATCTGGGAGCAGCAGAAGCCGGAGGAATCTAGGAGGATTTCTGGGAGCACCCCTCAAGCTTCAGTGTGGCCCAGGGCTGGGTTGGCCACCTGGGGCTCGCCGGTGGCACTCCAGCCTCCCAGAGGTCTGGCCGGAGCCAGCAGGAAAGAGCCGCATGACAGAGAAAGCGTAAAGGTGGACACTTTGCCTCCAGATCTCCTCTGGGGGCAGCCTCCCTCTTCCAGCTCTTTTGCCCTGTTCCCCACTGGCCATGACTTCAGGGTCCCTGGCCTAGGCTGGGGACTGTGAAAGTGATCACCCCGGAGAAGACTCATCACAGTAGGACTGAATTCAGTTTAGCAATGGCGATTCCCTCGATGTTGAGTCAACAAGGGCTCTAAGCCCATGGGCACGGGTACAGCCCCTTCCAGCTTTCCCGACGGGACCAGCAACCTTGATCCCAAGGTGTTTTGAGGTGATCCACAGAAGTCCCCATGGAGACATAACTATGCTGGATAATCCAACGTGAGAATCTCTGTTCACCTCTGCTCACCCTCTTGATTTCAGGAGTTTCAGGAAAGCAAGGACCCCCTCCCTCCACGGGCACTGACCCCTCTGCCCCCTTGCAGCTGCCCACGGAGGGTGCCAAGACAGGTACTGATGGAAAAACCTCTACCCTGAAAACTATAATATGTAATGGAAGGTCATTAAAGGAGATCTTTTTTATTATTTTTATTCTATATTCAGGTATAGTTGATTTACATACAGCCTGTAACTCATGTCCATCTTATTCAAGTCCCTGATGAATGCTTCACTTCACCTTGTAGTTGGGTTCATGAACTGTCACTCACAATACCACCCACAACTCTGTACCACCTGTGGCATAAAATTATAACCTGAAAAACACTAAAGTACCCTCCCTCACCTGGCTGCTCTCCAGCTCATCATGCTGTCTTATTTTCTTTATAATACTGTCACAAATAGAAATTACATTGGCCATATCTTTTTTTACCTGTTTATTATCTATTTCCAATGTAAGCTCTGTAAGATGGGGGCTGGGGGGTGGGGTGCTTGCTTATTTTGATCACAACTATCTTTCCAGTCCTGCAATCACAGTCTGGCACATCTTCATGGGTACTTTAAAAATACTTTTTTTAATTGAGATATAGTTGGTATGGGGTCCCCTGATGGCTCAGGTGGTAAAGAATCTTCCTGTAATGTAGGAGACTCAGGTTCGATTCCTGAGTTGGGAAGATCCCCTAAAGAAGGGAATGATTATTCACTCCAGTATTCTTGCCTGGAGAATTCCATGGACAGAGGAGCATGTCAGGCTACAGTCAACAGGGTCGCAAAGAGTCAGAAACAACTGAGCAACTAACGGTCTCTCATAGATAGTGCATATACAAGATTATATAGTTTTCAGGTGTACAACATAGTGACTCACAAATTTTTAAAGTTCTATTTCATTTATCATTATTATTAAATATGGCAGTGTTCCCTGTGTTGTACAATATGTCCTTGTAGCTTTTTATTTTATACATAGTAGTGTCTCTTAATCCCTTCCCACTGTATGTCCCCTCCGTCCTTCCCTCTCCCCACTGGTAACCACTAGTTTGTTCTCTAAACCTGTGAGCCTGTTTCTTTTTCATTATCGTCACTAGTTTTATTTTTTAGATTCCATATATAAGTGGTATCACACAGTATTTTCTTTGCCTGATTTATTTCACATCACATAATACCCTCCAAGTTCAGCCATGTCGTTGAAAAAGGCAAATGGCTGACTTGTTCTTCCTAAACGGCTTTTCATAAAATAAAGTGGACTAGTAGGAAATGGCAACCCACTCCAGTGTTCTTGCCTGGAGAATCCCAGGAACGG
The DNA here is from genome assembly GCA_006410675.1 of Oreotragus oreotragus. Classification (NCBI taxonomy): domain Eukaryota; kingdom Metazoa; phylum Chordata; class Mammalia; order Artiodactyla; family Bovidae; genus Oreotragus; species Oreotragus oreotragus. The sequence goes on from SJYX01012146.1 coordinate 303,571, forward strand.
GGGAGCCTGGTGGGCTGCCGTCTATGGGGTCACACAGAGTCGGACATGACTGAAGTGACTTAGCAGCAGCAGCAGCAGTAACAGTGCACCATGCTGCCAAGTGTCTCTCCTTGCTTGTGTGCTGCAGGGTAGATTAAATGAGGGAACCTGTGTGATAACTCCCCTTCTCTCCTTCCTCCTTGGCAAAGCCTTCTTTGATTCAAACGGCTGTACCGAGTTACTCCTCTGAATTCCTCCAACACTGACCACTGACCACTTTCCACCTTATATCCCTGGCCATCTCCTCCACTCCCAACACACTTCCCACCCTAGAGTGAGGGTCCCTCTGGTCAGGTTTGTGGCTCATTCATCTTCATCCCACCCCTCCATGGGTGCATGTAGTACATGCTCAAGCAACATCTGTGGGGTGAACACAGATGTGACTGCCTGGACTATGGCTCACCACGAAGGCCATGGTTTGGAAGATTCACACTCCACACCATAAGCGCTGCTTTATTACCATGCCAGGGATTGTAATGCTCACCCCACAGAGAGAGAAAATACAAGGAACTCAGTGCAGTGCTGAAAAAGACAGGTGTGACTCGGGAAAATTCCCCCTCTGAGACATGGTTCTTCATCTGCACAGTGAGAGGCTTGGATCGGGTGGGCTCTGGGGATTATGGCAAAGGGAGCAGAGCGTGGACTCACCTGAGCGTGACCCTTGCTTCTTCTACAGGATTAACTGTGCAGCCTTATATCCACACTCACCTCTCTAGGTGCCTCTCCTCGGCTGTAAAATGGCGTGAGTGACCCCAAATGATAGAGCTGTCAGGTAGATTAAATCAGGTGATGCGTGCACAGCCCCTGGCTCAATGGCCTCCCCTCATACCTGCTCCTTCTTTGGAACCCGGAGTCCATGTCCTCACCCTTTTTTGGTGTGTTTTTGTTTTTGTTTTGTTTTGTCCGTGTTACACAGCATGTGGAATCTTAGTTCCCTGAGCAGAGATTGAATCCACCCCCCCTGCAGTCAAAGTGTGGAGTCTTAACCGGTGGACTACCAAGGAAGTACCCCCTGTGTTCACTCTTGACTGGCCACCACAAGTGTTCATCACACCCTCTCGGCCCCAAGCAGAAGGAAACCCACACTCCCAAGGCAATAACTCTTTTGAACGGGGGGGTGCTGACATCTGTGGGCCTCTGGCCTCCTGACCATAAAGCAGGCATTTTCCTGTGCACCAGCCCAGCTGGATTACTTCCCTTCTGGCCCACAGAACTCCACCTCCCAGATGGGCAAGGCCATGTGACTCATTCCTGCCACATAGTACAAGCCGAAGTTACTGAACCACTTCCACTGCTGACTCAGTAAAATTTCCTCCTCTGCTCTCTCCTCTTCCTTGGAAAACCTGAAGCCCTTGATTGATTGGAGGTTGGTTACATCACAGTCTGGAAGAGCGTTGAGTCACCAGAGGGATATCCAACTACATTGACTGTGACATTGAGTAAGCAACGGAAGCTCCCAAGATCTGAGGGTTTGCTGGGCTTCCCAGGTGGCGCTAGAGGCAAGGAACCTGCCTGCCAGTGCAGGAGACAGAAGAGGTGCAGGTTCGATCCCTGGGTTGGGAAGATCCCCTGGAGGAGGGCATGGCAGCCCTCTCCAGGATTCTTGCCTGGAGAATCCCATGGACAGAGGAGGCTGGCCGGCTACAGTGCATGGGGTTGCAAAGCGTTGGACAGAACTGAAGCACGCATGCTGTGACATGGCAGAGGCAGGCTCCCTTGGCTAGACCAGACCACCTGACCCTTCCCAGGGGCACAGCTCCTCACGCAGGACAGATGATCTTTCCTCTGACTCACCCTCCTCAGGGAGGAAGGCTCAAGCTTCCCCTTCCCCCTCCTTCCACGAGAAGGTCTGGGTTCTCATGCCCCATTCAGGTCCGCAGACTCCCCCAGGTATCTATCACCCTCGTGAGAACGCACCTTGTGGCCAGCCTGGCAGTCTGGAGCTCCCCCAAGCCCCGCTTAGATAAGCCCATGACTTCTACCACACCCTCTTGTTCTGGACCTCTATTTCCCCACACAGCCCAGAAGGACCTCAGAAGATGGCCCTCAAGTCCAGGAAAGCACATCTGAAATGGACTGCCCGCAGCCAATATCCAGCAGACCGCAGCCTGGCCCAGCCTCCAGCCTACATACGAAGCATAAATTCTCCCAGCTGAGCAAACACATTTTATGGGGCCTGGGGACACTTCTTGGCCTCACTGTTCCCACCTTCCTGTGTCCTGCTCTGGCCTGGCCAGCTCCCCAACACTGCACCTCTCTGGGACCCCCAAGCCCCATCCTTAAGTTTCCCTCCACCTCCTACCCCTCTTCCCCAACTCCCGCCACAAGGAGGGTGGAAAGTTTCTTCTCTTATCAGCCGTTTTACTGCCCCCTCCTCCCTGGTTACACAGTAATTGGGAACAGAACTCCTGGCAAGAACGGGTTGATCCTATCAGTTTGCAGTCGACAGTTTACTAGACAGAGGGAGGGTCCCCTCAGCGAGGACCCAGGAGACAGGTAAGAGGTGTGCAAACAAGAAGGGGACAGAAAGGACCCCCAAAGGAAGGGAAAGGAGCCTACCGAGAGGCTTGTGCAGTAAAGTCAGGGAGAGAGCAGAAGAAAGTGCTGGCTGGACCAGAGACACCAGGGGAGGTTCAGACACCAGCGTTCAGCCCAGCCCCGGCACAGAGAGCCAGCCTGGCGGTGACCCCGCAACCCTCCTCGGAAGCCTCCACCTGCAGGTGCTCTGGGAGGAAGGCCTGTTCTGGAATCTGGGAGCAGCAGAAGCCGGAGGAATCTAGGAGGATTTCTGGGAGCACCCCTCAAGCTTCAGTGTGGCCCAGGGCTGGGTTGGCCACCTGGGGCTCGCCGGTGGCACTCCAGCCTCCCAGAGGTCTGGCCGGAGCCAGCAGGAAAGAGCCGCATGACAGAGAAAGCGTAAAGGTGGACACTTTGCCTCCAGATCTCCTCTGGGGGCAGCCTCCCTCTTCCAGCTCTTTTGCCCTGTTCCCCACTGGCCATGACTTCAGGGTCCCTGGCCTAGGCTGGGGACTGTGAAAGTGATCACCCCGGAGAAGACTCATCACAGTAGGACTGAATTCAGTTTAGCAATGGCGATTCCCTCGATGTTGAGTCAACGAGGGCTCTAAGCCCATGGGCACGGGTACAGCCCCTTCCAGCTTTCCCGACGGGACCAGCAACCTTGATCCCAAGGTGTTTTGAGGTGATCCACAGAAGTCCCCATGGAGACATAACTATGCTGGATAATCCAACGTGAGAATCTCTGTTCACCTCTGCTCACCCTCTTGATTTCAGGAGTTTCAGGAAAGCAAGGACCCCCTCCCTCCACGGGCACTGACCCCTCTGCCCCCTTGCAGCTGCCCACGGAGGGTGCCAAGACAGGCTCTGATCTCCACGGGGGATGGAGAGGAAGAACTCGGGGTGCTATGAGGCCCCAAAGAAGCGGGGCCTGTTCTTCTCCATCGAGGACATCTTAAAGAGGCCAGCTGAGAAGAGCGATGTGGTCAGGCCAGAAGGGGCAAGTGGACAGGGCACCAGGCAGGCAACAGCTGCAGATTTCGGGCCAGAGAGACCCCCACAGGACCAGCCCAAAGGTAAGTGTCTTCCTGCCAATTCTTACCCACTCCTGGGTCTGCAAGTCCCAGCTGGGCTCAGGCAGAGAAAAAGCTGCTCTGTATCAACAGAAGAGAAGACCCAAAATTCAGACAGATATCAGGTACTGGGCCAATAGCCTTAAATACCTTTCTACCTAGCCCAAAAATGGAGCTGTTCTAATTCAGTCACCAAGGCCCAGCTCACTGCTGGATGCAGGGATCTGGGGCTTGTTCCTATAACCAGGCCGTAGCTGAGAATGCCGGTGACCATTTCTTTACTCTGTGGTCGGCACCATTCTGGAGGCTGTGCATGTCTCTAACTTCAGCAGAAAAGTATAATTGTCATAAACTCGACTGATGAGAAACTCATCTGTGAGAGAGAAGAGGCGGTGGTGCCCCAGGTCACACAGCTGCAGAGCAGAGGACCGAGACCCAGCCGCCGGACACCAGCTTAGGCTGCCATGTTCTTTCCCTTCGTAAGCAGAGTTCGGCCTGCACAGCCTCTAGTGGCTGAAGCTCTGCCCCGAATCTGCCCACCCTGATCACACCCTAGGCCAGTGCCCTCCCCAGGATTTACCCCCAAATAACAGTGACCAGATCCCGGGCCCCTCCCTGAGGGCTAGCTTGAGGAGGGGGTGGAGGAGGGAACATACATGTTCCTAGGATTCAGGCAACTGCGGTCAGGCTCAGCTCTCCCCGGGCCTGCTGAGCCACCCCGGCCAGCCCGTTTCCACTCTGGCCTCAGCTGAGTGAGGGAGAAAATGAAGCTGGTGATGTCTTGGGGGTCCACTGGAGTCTGACCAGCAATGAGCCTGGAGTGTCCACAAGAGTGTCCTGGTCCTCTCTCCTTTCTAATGCTCTAATCCAAGGAAAGGCTTCCCCGGCAGCTCAGTGGTAAAGAATCCTCCTGCCAATGCAGGAGATGCTGGTTTGATCCCTGGGTCAGGGAGATCCCCTGTAGAAGGAAATAGCAACCCACTCCAATATTCTTGCCTGTGAAATCTCGTGGGCAGAGGAGCCTGGTGGACTACAGTCCATGGTGTCACGAAGAGTCGGACGTGACTGAGTGACTAAACAACAGCGATCCAAGGGAAAGAAACTCAGGGGAGCCCTGAGGCCTTCTCCTCCCAAACGCAGAGCCCCACTCCCTCCCCCAGGTAGCGTCTCCTAAGAGGGGGTTGGTGCTCACTGGTGGTGAGCCAAGGGAAAGAGCCTGCCGTGGGGCGGGAGGTCATGTGTCCCCAGAGAGCTAGTGGGTTTCCTAGTAGCTGACTCTATCAATAGGAAAGGGTCCCAGCTTAACTGTCAGAAGTTCATTAATATCTTCCAGTGAATTGAATGAGCAATGAGCATTCACAGGAACCATTCTGCTGAGGGTCTAACCTGAGTGTCTCTCGCTGCAGCTACGTAAAATCTATGTTCGTCCTCTCTGCTGCAGAGGAAGAGAGAGAGATCTTATTTCCCTTCCCAGAGCAGTTTCCCTTCCCCTAGCCCAACACTGGCTGTTGACAAAAAGGAGGCCAGTCATGCTAAACCTCCGCTGAAGCTGCTGGTATGTTCCAGGTCCGCTAGACCCAGAGGAGATACCGGTAAGCGGTTGGGAAAATGGCAGTCATAAGACTGGACTGGGCTCTCATGCAATGTGATGGCCACTGTTTCCATCCATTTGTCACAGTTGTGAGCCCCACCTTAGAGCTGATGAAACCAAGAAGAGAAGATAAATCACCTGCAAAACCACATGAGTAGGTCACATCAGAATTGAACCCCGGTTGCCTGAGATCATCCACTCTAGATTATTTCTGAATGTGGCTAAAATCCATCCATCCCCCTGCTAGGCTGGAATTCAGCATTTCTACTTTGTTGGCCATGCCACACAGCGTTAAGGATCCTACTTCCCCAACCAGGGCTCAGACCCATGCCCCATACAGTGGAAGCGCAGAGTCCTAACCACTGGACAGCCAGGGAAGTCTCAGGAATTCAGTGTTTCTAAAGAGACTCATGAGGGTCCCCCTGGAGGTTTTCAAAATGACTTTGAAGGTGAGGAAGACAAAAATTATTTATGTCAATGGTCCTGTAATGATTTCTACACTAACCTTCTATTTATGATGCATGATACCAGTTACCCATTTGTGGTCATGATATGAGGTTTTCTTTTCATATATATGCACTTATTTAGGGCTTCCCAGGTGGTGCTAGTGGTAAAGAACCTGCCTGCCAATACAGGAGATATGAGAGACGTGAGTTTGATCCCTAGGTAGGGAAGATCCCTGAAGAAGAAAATGGCAACCCCCTCCAGTATTCTTACCTGGAGAATCCCTTGGTCAGAGGAGCCTGGCAGGCTACAGTCCATGGGGTCACAAAAGAGCCGGACATGACTGAGTGACTGCACAACTGTCATAGCTAAAAAGCAGACAAGGTGTAAATGAATGGGTATGTTTACGTTCCAATAAAATTTTATTTACAGTTACAGGCAGAATGCCAGGTCTGGCCCCAGGCTGTAGTTCATCAACCCCTAAAGCTATTGGCGTGACATTCAAAGTCACAGTCCAGCCCTGTGGGTCCCCAGATTCATCCCCCATCGTGGCCTGCCTGCCCCTCACCCTCCAGGCACATGGAGCATCTCTCTCACTTTCAGTCTTTCAAGCCTTTTTATGTCTCCAAACTTTACCCTTTAAAACCCTCATGGGGAGGGAAGTGGGAGGGGGATTCAGGATGGGGAACACATGTATACCTGTGGTGGATTCATGTCAATGTATGGCAAAACCAATACAATATTGTAAAGTAATTAGCCTCCAGTTAAAATAAATTTAAGAAAGAAGCCTCGCTCCTCTTTCCCCTTCTTCTGCCTCCTTTTCCTCTTCCTTCCCTCATCCTCTCCCTTCCCTCATCCTCTCCCTCTATATGAGCTTCCTTTAGCAGCTGTGCCAATTACCACAAACTGAATGGCCTAAAACCACAGAAACTCATCATCTTAGAGTTTCAGAACCAGAAGTCCAAAACCAAGGTGTTGGTAGGGTTAATTCTTCCCAGAGGCCCCAAGGGAACATGCTCAGTGTCTCTGTCCCAGCTCCCCGTGGCCGCCAACAATCCACGACCGTGATGCCTGTAGACACACCATCCCATACTCTGACTCCATCATCACTTGGCCTTGACCTTGGGCTCTATGTGGAATCCCCCTCTCCTTTATCTCATAAGGACACATGTCATTGGACATAGAATCTACCCTAAATCCAGGAGAGTCACATCTCAAGATCCTTGGCCTAATCGCACCTGCAAAGACCTTATCTCCACATAAGGTCACCTTCACAGGTACCAGGGGTTAGAACTGAGACGTTTCTTCTTGAGGGGAAGACAATTCAACCCACTTCATCTTTCCTCACTTCATCCCCCTCATTTTCCTCATTCCCCCTCCTTCCTTGTCCCCTCCCTTTTCTTCTCTCTTTCCCCCTTCCCTCCTTCCTCATCCTCTCTTCCCCACCCACGCTGCCTAGGACTAAAGACAGTGGACTTTCTGCTCTGCCCTGGGAGAGGGAGCCCCAACTCAGGGCTCGGGCCATCTTCTTCTTGCTGTTCCTCTTCTTCTCTCACACTGTTCCATGCTCAGATGATGGCTTTTTAAGAGTCTTCATAGATCATTTTTGGTCTCCGTATGTAGAACTCTCAAAGTTTCCTTTTTCAGTTTTCAAATCCCTACTGTGTTCCTACAGAGTGTTTACTTCCCCAGATATGCCTTGTAGCAGGGCTTTCCTAGTGGCTTAGATGGTAAAGAATCCACTTGCAATGCGGGAGACCTGGGTTCGATCCCAATTCCTGGAGGAGGGCATGGCAACCCACTCCAGTATTCTTGCCTGGAGAATCCCCGTGGACAGAGGAGCCTGGCAGGCTACAGTCCATGGGGTCACAAAGACCATAGGATCGTGGACACGACTGAGTGACTAAGCACATATGCCTTGTAAGGTGGAAGCTGGTCATCATTTTTTTAGGCTAGAAGTGGCTCTTCTCCCTGTTACAAGACCCAGGACTCTGGCTACCTCTAGTCTGGGCACTCTGCAGGTTTGCATTTAGGTTGGCCTTCTGTGTGTATTTTCACAGAGATAAGAGTTAGCTGACTTCCTCCTCAGACCTTGGCAGGAAGGACAACTAAACATGAACTCTCCCATTGAACAGAAACAAGTTCTGTGGCTTTTCCCAGGTCACATCAGGACACTAGCTGTTACTAGCTGGTGTCGGGTCTGGTCCCCTGCTCTGTCACAAGTATAAAATGGAAAGGAACAAGGGCAGGCTCCCTTTGGGGCCCTCCAGCAGGCTGAGAACACCTTCTAGACAGGACAGGTGGCTTGCAGAGAGGCACCTCCCAGGGCAGAATGTGCCAACCTTTTCTCCTCAGAGTGGTCCTGGACTTCTACAACTGCCTGTGCCCGCAGCATGCAAGGCACGCTCCTTGGCTTGGCACTCAAGGCTCTTCACTCTCCCCTGTAACAGTGTCATCTGCTTTCTCCCCAGTCCTCACTTCCATGGGTGTGGGAGCCTGGATCTTCTTCCCACCGCTGCTTTAGGATAACAAGGACAAGGCTCGTTTCAGGAGTCTTAGCCCAGCTGCAAAGCCCCTGGGGCCTCTAGCTGAGCGGCCAAGGCCGATTAGCAGACCGCAGAGAAGGAGCTATCAGGGGAGGGAGCCAAGCACAGAGCAACGTCAGTTTATAATTAGGCGACCTAATCACCTGTGTAAATTGTGTATTTCTTATGATCAATGTGCTAAACGGCTCGGGTTTAATTAAGTTCTGCTGACTTGGTCTCTTTGAAGACCCAGTGAAGTGTGATCACAGCTCAAGCAATTAATAACCTGCGAGGAGAAACCTGAGAGAGGTGGCAGTTCCCTGCCTCCTTCATCCCCGCTTTTCCCAGCCTCCCCTGAGTGTCTTTGGATGGGGTTCCACACCCCCATTGTCCTCTCTGAGCCAGGGCAGGAAACTCCCAGCCTGTTTCCACAATTAAGAATCATCCTGTGTGATGGGCGTTCCATCCATGAATTGGTTGTTCCACCTTCCTGTTTAATGAGGTTCCTTCTGGTTCCTTCTGGTTTGTCCGGTGTTCCGCCTTCTTCTCTGTACCATAATTCGTTTATGCTGTTCTTCCTGCCCTCACCAGCTTCCTCTCTCTTATCATCTACTATGGTCTATAACCCAAGCATCAGGCTTGCTGGCCCCTCTGCTTCCTTTCCTAAAGCAGCTCTAGCATTCGATGGGAAAACTGAACTGTCAGCCTTCACCATTCCTGAGCCAACCACTCAGCTTCTGCTCTTCCCTGTCCCCACTTCTCTGTGGACCACGAGCAGGTCCCTCTGCTCTGAGTCGCTGCCTGGAGCTCCAGGGCAACATCCTCTCCACTGGTCATCCTTCTCCCCAGGCACCAGCAAGGAGATGGGTGTGGGCCAGCCTTCCCTTTCTCTTACTTTTCCTGTAATTCCAGTTTTCCCAACACCATCAAATTCGGCTCTGTGACCAATGGATACCCATTTTCCTAGAGATATGTGGCAATTAGAGGAAAGTGCAACACAAGGAGAAACTTAAAGTGAGGCCCAGAATATGACTTTTTCCAGAACCCAATGGGAAAACCTATAAGGGAGCCCTATCCAATAGAAATTTCTCTGATGGTGGAAATGTTTTCTATCTATGCTCTCCAATATGGTAGCCACTAGCCACATGTGGAGAAGGAAATGGCAACCCACTCCAGTATTCTTGCCTGGAGAATCCCAGAGACGGGGGAGCCTTGTGGGATGCCGTCTATGGGGTCGCACAGAGTCGGACACGACTGAAGCGACTTAGCAGCAGCAGCAGCAGCCACATGTGGTTATGACCTATAATTAGTGTGGCTAAAGGACTATATTTTTTATTTGGTTTGATTTGATTTAGATAGCCATAGGCAGATAGTGGTTACCAATGGCAACCCACTCCAGTATTCTTGCCTGGAAAATCCCATGGATGGAAGAGCCTTGTGGGCTGCCATCTATGGGGTTGCACAGAGTCAGACACGACTGAAGTGACTTAGCAGCAGCAGCAGCAATTTCAAATAACATCCCAAGAAGGATTGTATGGAGATAATCAGTGTTGACAACTGACTCCCCAAGAACCCATGCTCAGTCCTGGGAGAAGGGCTTTGGCCCTTGAGTCCTTCAGGCTGGTCCACCTGGGGCTGAGCCTCCATCTAGCCAACCATGTATATTTTAGGCAACCCTCTTTCTTTACAGGAGAAGTCACTACATCTGTTGGACACACACATACACACCCTGTCACCATGATTGAGAGATCATCATCTCTCAAGAATAAACATTTATCCTGAGGGTGTTTAGTTCAAAGTTAATGAGAATAAATATTTTTCTAACTGGCTCATAACTGACTGACAGCCTTTCTCTGCAAAGTCAACAATCACATTATTTTGCCGAGGAGGGCTCAGATCCTTTTCTTATAACCTTATCTCCAGGTTATGTCCTTCTGCTCCTCTAGGAAATAAGGGGAAGCTGTATTTGTCTTATTAGCTCCCTCCCTAGTTACACAAATGGAAACTTGAGATAATTATTTTATTAAGGAGTCTATACTTAGTCATGGACACTTGTTTGCCTAAGTTTCCTTCTGGGGAAAAAGCAAGAAATGGCTTAATTTTGCTAATTTCTTAATAACTTTTTTAAAAATATATTTATTTAGCATTCTGACTTCTTAGTTGCAGCATGTGGGATCTAGTTTCCTGATCAGGGGCCGAGCTCGGCCCCCTGTGTTGGAAGCACAGAGTCTTAGTCACTGGAACACTAAGGAAGACCCTTTTTTTTGTTATAATTTACAATCTGTTTCTAATCCTCTGTTCTCCATGTTGCTTACTTTCCTGTATTCCAGCTCTACACCTTACCTTTTTGGTTGAGTATCCTCTATTCCAAAGTTCTATATTCTTTGAAGAATCCCAGATCCATGTTATCCTGAACCTCTGTTTGCCCATCCAACCTGAAATCTTCCATTCTGTGAATTTTTTGGCAATTTTCTATAAAACTGCACTGTGTCATTACAATTATCTAAAACATTGACCTGGTGAATGATGAATGAGATATTGTCAGCACAGCTTGTTCATTTTTGTACCCCTGCAGACAGGCCCTCTGTGCCTGGCACAAAAGACATTCAGTAAGGCCTTGGCAATAGATTCATACCTTCCATTTCTGTCTACACCAATTCTGGTTGGGTTTGGCTCTACCCCTTAAATGCACCACCAGCTCTAAACATAGAATATCTCTCTCTCTCTTTTTTTTTTTTTTAATTAAAAAGTACAGTGAACTTGAGGAGGGAAAGGGAGATAGAATAGGTAAGAGATCAGATCATATCAGCTGGTTCACAATCCAACAGCTTCCTCCAAGGGGTAATTATGCTTGAAATATCACTGTCTGCAACCCCCAAGAAGCTTCCAAGAGTCAGGAAAATGAGTAAAATTACTTTGAGGGAATAAAAAAAATGGACTAATAACAATGAGGGGTAGTTGGGAAGGGTGAGATGAGTGGCTGGACCTAGAGTCTGTCATAGAGAATGAAGTAAGTCAGAAAGAGAAAAACAAATTTCATGTATTAAAGTGTGTATGTGTGTGTGTGTGTATATATGGGATCTAGAAAAATGGTACAGATGAATTTATTTGCAGGGCAGGAATATGGACACAGACGTAGGGAATGAATATATGGGCACAGTGGGGTGGGGAGAGTGGGCTGAATTGGGAGAATAGCATTGACATAAGTACACTGCTGGTTTAGTCTCTAAGTTGTGTTCAACTCTTGTGATCCCATAGACTGTAGCCCCCTAGGCTCCTCTGTCCTTTACAGGCAAGAATACTGGACTAGCTTGCTATTTCCTTCCCCAGACATAAGTACACTGCTGCTGCTGCTGCTGCTGCTGCTGCTGCTAAGTCACTTCAGTCGTGTTCGACTCTGTGTGACCCCATAGACGGCAGCCCACCAGGCTCCCCCATCCCTGGGATTCTCCAGGCAAGAACACTGGAGTGGGTTGCCATTTCCTTCTCCAATGCATGAAAGAGAAAAGTGAAAGTGAAGTCGCTCAGTCTGTCCGACTGTTAGCGACCCCATGGACTGCAGCCCACCAGGCTACTCCGTCCATTGGATTTTCCAGGCAAGAGTACTGGGGTGGGGTGCCATTGCCTTCCCCGATAAGTACACTACCATGTACAAAACAGATAGCCTGTAGAAACCTGCAGTATAGCACAGGGAGCTCAGCTCACTGTGCTGTGATGACCTAGAGGGGTGAGATGGTAGAAGTTTAAGAGGAAGGGGGAAATATATACATATAGCTGTTTCTCCAGTAATCTGGCCACTTGATGTGAAGAGCTGACTCACTAGAAAAGACCCTGATTCTGGGAAAGAATGAAGGCAAAAGGAGAAGGGGGTGGCAGAGAATGGGATGGTTAGATGGCATCACCAACTCAGTGGGCATGAATCTGAGCAAACTCCTGTAGATAGTGGAGGACAGGGAAACCTCATGTGCTGCAGTCCATGCAGGCCCAATGAGTCAGACACATCATAGCAACTGAACAACAACATAGCTGATTCACTTTGTTGTACAACAAAAACTAATACAACATTGTAAAGCAATTATACTCCAATAAAAATAGATTAAATAAAAGTCAGAGATTTAAAGAAAGGGCAGACTATGGAAGGCACTTGTCAATTCTTAGAAATGCAGGAGTAACTCAGCCAGAAGTGTTATCCTCAGCAGAAATCTCTCCTTCATCCATCTACCTTTTGCCCAGCCAACTGGGCCCCCAGGCAAGGCTGAGGCCAGGTCTTTCAAGCCTCCACCTGAGGAGAAAGAGAATTGCAGAGTGCCAGGGTGGATTTGGCCTTTGTGATTTGATCATTCAACCCCTCTCTACTCCTCCATTCTACAGATCGAGAGACTGGGGCCCAGAGAGTAAATAAAATATGGCCCAAGCAAGAACCAGGGTCCTGGAGCCTCAACTCATGCTCAGTGCCCCTCTCACCACCTCCTTGCATCCTGGGATGGGCTGCTTCTCAGTTCTGTTTCCCCATACCCTCGCAATCCAGGGACCTCTGCCACCCACATCGTGTGTGTGTTAGTATTCTTGTGCCTGAGGGAGAAGGGCCTTAAGTAGCAAGTGAAAGACCACTACGACTGGTTGAGAGAGAGACTGTGGAGGAAAGGAAAAAGCTTCTTTCCTCCTTTTGCACTAGGTCCCACCTATGATGTAGCATCCCTGAGTGGGCCTGAGACTGGACAGGTGGCTGGAAACAGATGGTCAGGGGCTGACTGCTGAGGTTTTTCTGTAAAGGGCTAGATGGTAATTATTTTAGATTTTGCAGTCTCTGTTTCAGCAACACAACTCTGCCATTATAGCACAAAAACAGCCATAGACAATAAATAAACCTATGTGTCAGGCTGTGTGTCAATAAAACTTTATTTCTAAAAACAGACAGTGGGCCAGATGTGACCCCCAGGCTGTGGTTTGCCATTCCTTGTTACAGACAAGGGAAATTTGCTTGAAGGCATCTGAGCAGCAGAAAGGACAATCAAAGAAGTTTCTAGAAGGTCATCTTGGCCACACTGTCCAGAATGGATAGAGGGAGTCAACCTAGGGGGAGGGTTTCTAGGAACGAGAACATTGTAAAAGTCCAAGCCTAAGAAGCCAGAGGCCAAGTAGTGGCCACATTGGTTTACTGGGTAAAACAAGGCAGCACAAAAGCTTCACTGAGACACAGGTCACTAACCTAGCTTGAACCCTCCTCCCTCCAGAGGGGAAGAAGGGTAAGCGAAGGCTCCGGACCGCCTTCACCACAGCACAACTGCAGGAGCTGGAGAAGGTCTTCCACCTCACTCACTATCCTGACGTCCACGTCCGCAACCAGCTGGCGGCCAGGATCAGCCTCCCGGAAGCTCGTGTGCAGGTACAACCATCCGCACCCTCAACCCCCCTCCTCAGTGCCCTTGGAGGCATGGGTGAGACCCCAGGTATCCTGCACCCTCTGGGACTGCCCCATCTGAAATTTTCCATTGGCTTTATTCCATGAATACAGTTATTTTGTCCAAATATCACTTTCCAGGAAATGAGGTCACCATAGTTATAAGATAGATGCTTTCTCTCCTTGGAGAATAGACACGGAGCGGGTCTTATGATGATGGCCATTGGCATCTGCTTCCATTCCCTTCTTCTCCACTTAACTGTAGTTCCAAAGCATTATTCACCATGCAGCCTCAAAACAGGTCTTGACAATATAGACTAGGGCTCAACAGACTTCTGTAAGGGACAAGGTGCTAATTATGTTAGGCATGTGAGGCCATGTGGTCACTGTCATAACTATTCAATTCTGCCCTTGTAGCACAAAAATAGCTATAGTTTACAACATATAAACAAATGAGCATGTTCCAATAAACTTTACTGATGAGCACTAACATTTGAATTTTGTGTCATTTGCATGTCACCAAATTTAGATTCTTTTCCCCAGCCACTTAAAAATGTGTAAACCGTACGTAGCACAAGGGCTGTCCAAAAAAAGGTGGGAAGCCAGAGTTAACCTGAAGCTAACTCTGCCAACCTCTGACTTGGGACACATGGGTATCACTTTGGCAGCAGCACAGAGAAGTGGCAAGGACCCTCCACGGTCAGAGACCTGATCTGTCATCTGTCATTTCTTCCCCCGACCTGAGTGTCTAGGCTTCCTCTGTGGCTAGATATGCAGTAACCCCTCACCAATGTGTGTCCACCTCTCTTTGCACATCCCCAGTTCTGCAAGTATTGCTCTAGCAAATCCAAAACCAATGGTTATATATTTGCCCTCTCTCTAAAACAGCTTTCTAAATCACTCTTCATTTTTTTTAACAAATATGATGGGGGAACTATACTCAACATCTTTTTTTATAACTTAATTTTTAATGAATGGAAAAGAACAATCTTTGAAAAACAGAAAAATACAATTTTTATGTTATATTGGAGTATATTTGATTTACAATGTTGTGTTAGTTTCAGGTGTACAACAAAGTAATTTAGTTACACATTACATAGCTCTATTCTTTTTCAGATTCTTATCCCATACAAGGTTATTACAGAGTGCTGAGCAGAGGTGCCTGTGATATACAGTAGGTCTTTGCCATCTATTTAATATACAGTAGTGTGTATATGTTAATCCCAGTCTCCTAATTTATCCCTTCTCTTCTCCACCTTTCAACATCTTGTAATAACCTGTGATGAAAGAGAATGCTAAAAAGGAATACATATATTTGTATGTATACATAAAACTGAATCACTTTGCTCTACATCTGAAACTAACACAACATTGTAAATCAATTATATTTCAATACTTTCTTGAAATATACCATGGACTTATTAAATTCAAAATCTGCACCAGGGTCCACATCAATACTCCACCCTTTATTTCACCCAGGCCTACTTCTCATCTGGTCAAAGCCCACCCCTGTCTGGACTTCTCCTCTTTTACCTCCCATTTGAAATCAGTCACCAACTAGGTGGGTTGCATCTACATTAGTGTAAAGCCCAGAATTCAGCACCTGTCTCAGCAGAATGACCAAGTGCAAACGGCCATGTGTCACAGACAGTCAGGGTGCCCATGAATACAGGCAACCCTCAATAGTCAACCTATGGGTACCAGAAGGCCCACTGGGGTTGCAAACGGGTGGCCCACCAGCAGGCAAGAGCCCACGGATGAGTTTTCTCTGATCTGCATGGTTTTTAAATCTCAGAGCTTTCACAGAAAAGTCAGGATTTCTGCCTTAGAAGTTGGATGAAGCTGCAGCGCGGGCCTCACATTTCCACATGGTGGCTATTGGCTGAGGCTGAGACGCTGGCCCCTTCAGCCTCTGTTCACTGCCCACCCCGCAGTGAAGCACTCCCAGTTACAGGGCACCCTGCTGGTACACGCTCCCTCCTATGAGCCCCGCAGCCCCTGTAGGCATGGAAGGTTGTGACCTCGGATCCCCTCTCCCAAGGCAGATCAGATCAAAGAAATCGTGGCTGCCGTTGACCTTTCCAAACTGCAAAGGGACGGTCCCTTGGAAGGTGCCGTCATCATGTATTTTAAGGAAAGGAACTGGATGGAGAAAAGCCCCTTTGCCTGTCTCCATCCTCTCTCGCCTTCATCTCAGATCTGGTTCCAGAATCAGCGAGCCAAGTGGCGGAAGCAGGAGAAGACAAACAGTCTTGGGGCTTCACAACTGCCGAGGGAGGCCGGCTTGGCCCCGCCCACAAACCCGGACGTGGCCGTGAGTGGCTGAGGCACCCGGGGGCGGGGCTGGGGACGAGGTCACTGTCTGGACCGTCTGTCTCATCCAGACTGGAACACCTCTGGGGGCTCTGTTCGCTGTTCAGTTTAGTTCAGTTCAGTTCAGTTCAGTCAAACAGTAGAGTCCAACTCTTTGCGACCCCATGGACTGCAGTACACCAGGCTTCCCTGTCCATCATGAACACCCAAAGCTTACTCAAACTCCCCTGTAAACATTGGCAATTCCCTTAGAAAGAGCTTGTGTACGGATGCCTGGGAAACCTGCTGGAAGTCTCTGCCTCTGTGCCCGTGTCCTCATCCACTGAGTGACCAGCACAGTCCTCTCCCTCTTCCAGGGACTGACTTGTATTACTTGTGTAAAACGTCCCAGTTTATGGAGCAGGGTCACAGAGTAAAGGGCGTTGTGTGGGAATTGAGCCCATTGCCTCCGGAGTCAGGCTGCCAAGATTCGAATCGCAGCTCTAACCTAAGCAGTATGTGACCTGGAAGAGTCATTGTGCCCCTCAGAGGACAGTCATAGATTTGATGAGGATGAAATGACCAAGTTTTGAAGAATGTCTGCCACCCAGGAAGTGGTCGCTAAAAATTAAACGTTCACCGAGTCAACAAATTTGGAGTGTGTACCAGATGCTAGTACTGGGTTCAGATCCAGTCCTGAATATTCATTGGAAGGACTGATGTTGAAGCTGAAACTCCAATACTTTGGCCACCTGATGCGAAGAATTGACTCATTTGAAAAGACCCTAATGTGGGGAAAGATTGAAGGTGGGAGGAGAAGGGGACGACAGAGGATGAGATGGTTGGATGGCATCACCAACTCAATGGACATGAGTTTGAGTAAAGTGAGAGTTGGTGATGGACAGGGAGGTCTTAAATATCACGTTTAGACCGTGATTTGGTGTACAGTGTGCAACAGCAGTCCTGTGACCGGCAGGCAACCTGACAGTGGCGAAGACTGAGTGAGTAACAGGAACCGGGTAGTGCCCACTACAAGGGATGAGCTCCCCAACCAGGGGGAAACTGCAGTTGTTCATGTTTTTTTGAGCAGGCGGTATCGTAAAGTTAAATTCAGTCACGTCTATTATCCATCAAAACTTATTTAGATCATCATCCTCTTGTAGATTTAAGGTATTCACAACTCGAGAAATGGCCTTTGTCTTGCTGTATCTCACTGTTTGCTGACCCCAGGTTAGGCAAGGCACGAGCAGGGAGGCTGGAGGAGGATGCGAGGCACTGCAGGGACCACAGATGGCCTTCATTTGCAGCAGCAACGCAGACATACTTTATTTTCTAATGGCTGACACAGCAGCAGCAACGACTGCCCGACGCAACTAGACTCCCCTCGACCACAGGAGCTTGTCAGGTGGTGCTTATATAGACCACACCGTGACGCGCATGCGCAGCGCCACAAATGATCCCAGCTGTAGGACGTGAGTGGAGTGGGGCAAGAGAGCCTGACCACCACCACCTGGCCAACTGCTCTCTCCCTACAGCATTTCACTGGTCAGAACTGACACAGGTAGTGGACATTCTGGTACACAATCTTCCACTCTATTTGCCTTTTCCTGAACACACTCATCAGCCCCGCTTGGAACTATTTTTCTCCCCCACTAACTAATCAACTCCATAGGCTCTTCTTAAATGTCAGCTTCCCAATGAAATCTTTCCTGATTCCACCAGATAACTTTTTTACTGCTTAAAACTCTGAGAGATCTTGTATGTATAACTCTTATGTAATTATCCTTTTCCTTACTTGTCTAGTGATGAAATTAATAATGAACAAATTAATTATGAACAAAAATGGCCCATAAACTTGCAATACTCTAGGAACTCACATATTTTGCAACAAATGATCCTCAAAGATCAGAACTCAAGGCATGATTTATAATAAGAAATATGAACATATACCAAAAAGATTTAAAATTGCATGCAGTTCTTTTCAAATTCTAATTTGAACAGAAAAATTCTAATTTGAACTATTATTAGTACGACTTCTTTTTAAAGTGATAAAATGTATTCAAATGGCCATATAAGAGAGAACACTAAAATTTCTTAACTTTAGTTTAGATTTGTAACTTTCTCTTACATCCTCATTTAGTCAGTCACTACATCCTAGCAACTTTTGCTGAAAAAGTTTCCCTAATTCCTGAGACTTCACTATCAAATGTCTAGGATCTTGTAATAATTTCCGAATTTTGACTCTGGTTATCTTCTCTTCAAGCTTTCCCCTCACCCCCCAAAAAGAATCATTTGTATCCCTCCCTTACTCAAAACCCTCCAAGAGTCTCCTCATTTACTATAGGCTAGAGTTAAAACATTCCCATTTCACAACGTGACAATATCAGTATATGGTCCCAATCTGCTACTCCAGGCATGATGTCCTCTTTGTTTTCCAGCCCACACCACATTACTGTGCATTCTCACTCCTGCATTTCAGAACCACTCTCCATGGTATGCTACGGAGATACTACGGGCCCCCCATCCAAAGCTCTGTAAGGCAAGCAACATTTATTGAGCATCTACTGCGCTCCAAGCACAAACACATCACCTCAAGCTCTTGCCATCTTTTCAAGCTCTTTCCATCTGCAAAGAAGATATCCTCCCTAATGATATATCTCCATTTAGCATGCAGGAGGAGAGAGATACTTGGTTACTCCATCATTTTAAATCACACTGATATCACTGTGATAAGTCAAATCAGCGCCAGAGACTAAGGCTAGGGTTGAAGAATAAGAGTTCATTCATTCATTCATGCATGCATACATCACATTATATAAGCTATTTACCTTATGCCAAACACAGTTCTGGGTGTGACAGGCAAGACGCCTACTCTCGCGAAATATGACTGTGCGTGTGCTTTGAAGAATGTTAATACAGGTTCAACATGCTAGTGAATAATTATAAGGGCAGGAGCAGGGGACTACAGAAGATGAGACGGTTGGATGGCATCACCGACTCAAGGGACATGAGTTCGAATAAGCTCCAGGAATCGGTGATGGACAAGGAAGCCTGGTGTGCTGCAGTCCACGGGGTCGCAGAGTCAGACACAACTGAGAGACTGAACTGAACTGAATCATAAGGGAGCTACATCAGAGAGGAAGACTGGAAGGGCCTCTCAGATTTAACTGATAAAAACTCAGACATGTGATAAAAGCTTTCCAAAAATCTAACAAATAAAGGTCTCTATGTTTTACTTGAGTTTTCAAGACTATCATAATCACATTTTGAATATACACATGTCTTATGAAAACTTCCTAAGAAACAACAGCCCCCAAAATGAAAAAGTAAGGCATAAACAGTGTACTCACTAAGTGAAGAAGTGAAAGTTGCTCAGTGTCTGACTCTGCGACCCCATGGACTATACAGTCCATGGAATTCTCTAGGCCAGAATACTAGAGCAGGTAGCCTTTCCCTTCTTCACGGGATCTTCCCAACCCAGGGATTGAACCTAGGTCTCCCATGTTGCAAGTGGATTCCTTATCAGCTGAGCCACAAGGGAAGCCCAGTAAGTACTAAGGGTTAATCAAAATGCTGCCTGAGACGCAGTGGAGCCCTCAAAGAACACTCCAGCCCACCGTCTCTCCTTCCCTGAGTTCAGGGCACTCTCAGCTCTCCTGGGAACTCCCAAAGAGCCATCAACCTAAAAGAACACTTTAGGAGTGAAAGTGAAGTCCCTCAGTCGTGTCCAACTCTTTGAAACCCCATGGACTGTAACCGATCAGGCTCCTCCGAAAGGGATTTTCCAGGCAAGGATACTCAAGTGGGTTGCCATTCCCTTCTCCAGGGGATCTTCCCCACCCAGGGATCGAACCTGGGTGTCCTGCGTTGCAGGCAGACGCTTTACCATCTGAGCCAGCAGGGTACTCAGAGACCAGTTCTACTTTCTGGCTCAGAAAACTACCCAGAAAGCAAACGCTCAACTTTATCTTATAGAGATGATGACTGAAATCAGTTTCAGCAAGTGGAGATGAAGAAATTCTTCAGTCTGGGATAAGATGCTCAAACTGGGGGGCCATCAAGACAGGAGCCCAGAAAAACCAGGTCGTGGGATAAGGAGATCCATTTCAGGCACGTTCAGACTCTTAGTTGGCTAAAACACACTGGGTGTCCCTGAACTAATGTCCTCGTCTGCAAACAAGCCTAACAACCAACCCTGCCTCTCAAGGTAAGCGAAGTTCTAACGAGAGAGCCCTAATGAGCTTTAAAAGGCGCACAAAGTGGGACAGACTCAAGTCACGTGTGTGCGCGTTAGTTGCTCAGTCGCGTCCGACTCTACGATCCCAGAGACTGCAGCCCACCAGGCCCCTCTGTCCATGGGGTTCTCCAGGCAAGAACACCGGAGTGGGTTGCCATTTCCTTCTCCTAAAGGAACTATAGAAAGAAAGAAAGTGAAGTCGCTCAGTCGTGTCCGACCCTTTGAGACCCTATGGACTGTAGCCCACCAGGCTCCTCCGTCCATGGAATTTCCCAGGCAAGAGTCCTGGCGTGGGTTGCCAGTTCCTTCTCCCCTCAAGTCACTTAAACTACTTTAAAAGGAGCACAAGCGGGAGCCACGCAAACCTTACCTTGACCAGCCACACTCCGGTGTTCTGTTTGGCGCCAGTCAGGTCGAGTTCTCCGCGCTCGGCCATGAGTCTGTCGCCGGCGGAGACCTGCGGACTTAGAGCAGCGGCCCCGGGAGCTGGTGACTGCGGGACGAGGGAGCGAAGCACACGGCGAACCCTGGCCGGAGACTGACTGTGAAGAGCCCGCGGTCCAACTTCCGGGATGCCGGGAGCCCCGGGAAAGACGAACACACACGGCTGGCAGCGGGGAACTGCGCCTGCGCACTGCGGCCGTCAGTACGGCGCGCTACTGAGGACAAACTTCATCGGCGGGCAACTTCTTGCGTGGGCGTGGCTACTTCCAGGGGCTGTGTCTGAGTAATTAAAACCGAGGTTGGGATGGGCGCAAACCTCAGCAGTACATATAAAGACCAGGTCAGAGTAACAGAAGAAAGTGTCAAAACAGAAAAACGGGGTTTAAAGAGACAAAGGCTGTCAGTGTATGTCCAATCCTGGCCAAGGAGAGAAAGACAGCATTTGGAGGACAGGTAGGAGAAATGAATAAAATGAATTAGCAGGGTGGTCTTTATTGAAAGGCTACCCTGAGCACCTTCAATTAAACGAGTAGGGCGCACCCCTTTAAGACTCAAAAACCCAGAGCCCTTTGTTTTTTGTTTGTTTGCTATTGTTTTAAATTTATTTTTAATTGGAGTATAAGCGCTTTACAATGTTGGTTAGTTTCTGCTCTAAGACAACATGAATCAGCTGTAAGTATACGTAAGTCCCCTCCCTCTTGAGCCCCCCTCCAACCTCACCTCTATCCCACTCCTCTAGGTTGTCAGAAAACCCCGACCTGAGCTCCCTGTGCTCTACAGCAACTACCCACGAGCTATTAATAGCTTTTTACACGTGGTAGTGTATACATGTCAATGCTACGCTGGCAGTCTGTCCCGCCCTCTCCTTTCCCGGCCGTTTCATGAGGTCAATGACAATAGACATGTAACAGAAAACTCTGATTGTTCAACTCCCCTGCTTAAAGAGTCTCCCCTCTCTCTTCTTGCCTCTAGAATAAAATTCAATCCTCTCCACATAGGCCCTCACAGTTTGACCTCATCAAACTGTGGTGTACTCAATGCACCACACATCTAAGCCCATCTAACCCGGTAGACCTCCTGAAACATATCAGAATGTTCCTCAATTATTTCAGAGCCTCTGCACACTGGATTCCCTTTACTCAGATGCCCTATTCTTCCCGTACTGCCTTCTGATTGGCAGACTCCTACTTAGATTTCGAGATTAATGGAAATGTCTCTTCCTATGAGACCTTCTATCAACTCCCCCAGAGGAAGATCGTTCTTTCTTCCCGTCACTGTGTGTGTTACTTAGCACGCTATAATGTACTCGTTTACATATTGCCTTTGCTTTCTAGACTATGCACTCTTCCTAGGCAGAAATGGTGGGTTTTCTTGTTGTTTAATCGAAGCATCTGGCACAAAGCTGACACCACATCAGATTTCAGTAGGCTTTGGCTGAATGAACATTTGCATGAAAAGAAACAAACAGCAAGATATTGTAAGAATGGCAAGTGACGTATTGAATCCTGCATCAGAATCATACACAGAATCGAAGAAATTCCATGTCTATTCAGCCTAGGGCTAGGAAAAGCTGTCAGGGCTCTTGAGATCAGCTGGGAAAACCTAACAGGAAAAACAGGAGATCAGGCACGTGTTAAAGAGGAAGATCACAGTCGTGTGTGATCTTTAAGGCTCAAGAAATGGCCTTAAAAATATAAAAAGGGCAAGTGGATAAAGAGAGCTGCTTTAAGCTTTGGTCAAATAGAAGGAATAAGTTGGACTTCCCTGGTGGTGCAGTGGATATGAAACAAATCTGCCTGCCCATGCAAGGGGCCATAGGTTCGTTCCCTAGTCTGGGAAGATTCCACATGCTGCGGGACAGCTGAGCTTGTATGCCATAACTATGGAGCCTGTGCTCTAGAGCCCATGAGCCGCAACTACTGAGCCTGCAAGCTGCAGTTACTGAACCCTCTGTGCCTAGAGCCTGTGCTCCTCAGCAAGAGACGCCACTGCAGTGAGAAGTCCATGAACCTCAGCTAAGAGTAGCCCTGGCTCACTGCACCTAGAGAAAGCCCACCTGCAGCAGTGACTCAGCCCAGCCAAAAATAATAAATATATGAATAATTAAATTTAAAAAAAGAAGGAATAAATTGAAATATAAGACCATACGAGAAGAGAATTAACGTAGCCTAGATCACCCTAGTAATGAACTTCAGAGTAAAGGATTAGGACATTGGTTTTGATCTATGGCTTATGGGAAGTCTTAAAATGTGTGTGTGTGTGTGTTTACAGGGATTGGGAAGAACAACCATCCTCAGACATTGTTGAATAAGAACAGACTTCTCCTATTTGTCCTCTTCAAATTTCCTTCCAGCTTTAAGAGAATGCTAATGGGCCACGAGAGGGAAAGACGATGTGGGCTCCGTGAAACGGATTCACAGATGTACTCTGCAGACCAAGATGGGAACAGATCCTGCAGCCAGATCTGATCCAGCTTTATGCTCCTCAGCCATGACCCTATACCCTTAACACAAGATTCTTGCACAGGTTCCTGGGATTGCCCGGCTCATGGTCAGCTGTTCAGTTGTATCTGACTCTTAGCAACCCTTTGGGCTATAGCTGCAAGGCTCCTCTGTCCATGGGGTTTTTCAGGCAAGAATACTGGGTTGCCATTTCCTCCTCCAGGGGATCTTCCTGGCCCAGGGATTGAACCTGTGTGTCCTGCCTCTTCTGCACTGCAGACAGATTCTTTACCGCTGAGCCACCAGGGAAGTCCCTCCCTGGATTTCTGCTTGCAGTCAGTTAGGTATATCCAGTGCAGATATGTTAGGTATCTCTATTGCCATTCATGAGAGACACGGGTTCTATCCCTGGGTCAGGAAGATCCTCTAGAGGAGGGCATGGCAACCCACTCCAGTATTTGTGCCTGGAGAACCCCATGGATAGAGGAGCCTGGCGGGCTACAGTCCATAGCGTCACAAACAGTCAGCTGTGACTGAAGTGACTTAGCACACATTGCCAATCGTACCAGGGATCATTAATATTCTCTTCACTACTGAAATAGAGTCATTAGCATCTCTAAATCTAATGAGATTAAACAGCCAATTCCAGAAACCAGAACCAATTCAGAAAACCCATCCTTAATATTCTGGTTCTCTAGGATCACTCTCAGCACCAATCTCTGTATTAGTCAGGGTTCTCCAGAGAAGTACACAGCTAGCTACCTAGCTAGCTAACTAGCTAGATGATAGGCATTTACTGTATAGGAATTAACTCACATGATTATGGAGGTTGAAAGTGAAAGTGAAAGTCGCTCATTTGTGTCTGACTCTTTGCGACCCCATGGACTATACAGTCCATGGAATTCTCCAGGCCAGAATGCTGGAGTGGGTAGCTCTTCCCTTCTCCAGGGGATCTTCCCAACCCAGGGATTGAACCCAGGTCTCCCACACTGCAGGCAGATTCTTTACCAACTGAGCTATCAGGGAAGCCCTATGGAGGCTAAGTCCTAAAATCTGCAGTTGACAAGCTGAAGACCAGGAGAGCTGAAGGTATCCTTCTAGTCTGAGTTCAAAGGCCTGAGATGCAGGAGAGATGCTGATGTAATTTCCAGGCCAAATCTAAAGCAGGAGATGATAAATGTCCCAGCTTGAAGACAGCCCGAGAAAGTGCATTCTCTTTTCCTGAACCTTTTCATCTAGTTTGGCTTAAAGCTCAACATTCAGAAAATGAAGATCATGGCATCCGGTCCCATCACTTCATGAGAAATAGATGGGGAAACAATGGAAACAGTGTCAGACTTTATTTTTTGGGGCTCCAAAATCACTGCAGATGGTGATTGCAGCCATGAAATTAAATGACACTTACTTCTTGGAAGAAAAGTTATGACCAACTTAGATAGCATATTGAAAAGCAGAGACATTACTTTGCCAACAAAGGTCCATCTAGTCAAGGCTATGGTTTTTCCAGTGGTCATGTAGGGATGTGAGAGTTGGACTGTGAAGAAAGCTGAGCGCCGAAGAACTGATGGTTTTGAACTGATGGTTTTGGAGAAGACTCTTGAGAGTCCCTTGGGCTGCAAGGAGATCCAACCAGTCCATTCTGAAGAAGATCAGTCCTGGGATTTCTTTGGAAGGCATGATGCTGAAGCTGAAACTCCAGTACTTTGGCCACCTCATGCGAAGAGTTGACTCATTGGAAAAGACTCTGATGCTGGGAGGAATTATGGTCAGGAGTAGAAGGGGACGACAGAGGATGAGATGGCTGGATGGCATCACTGACTCGATGAACGTGAATCTGAGTGAACTCCAGGAGTTGGTGATGGACAGGGAGGCCTGGCGTGCTGCAATTCATGGGATCCCAAAGAGACATGACTGAGCGACTGAACTGAACTGAACTGGCCTTCAACTGATTGGGTGAGGCTCACATAGATAGAAGAGAACAATCTACTTAGTCTGTTGATTCAAATGTTAATTCATTCAGAAATACCCTCAAAGGACACACCCAGAATAATGCTGGACCAAATATTTGGGCAACCTGAGGCCCAGTCACGTTGACACATAAAATTAATCATCACAGACAGATACAGAGCTCAGCACCCAGAAAGAAACTGCAAAATTCTGCGTACAGAATTTCCCTGGTGATTCAGCAGTTAAGACACTGCTTCTGCACCAGCAAAGGTGCACTCCCTGACTGGGAAACTAAGATCCCACATGCTATGCAGAGTGGCCAAAAAAAAAAAACAAAAAACACACTTCACTTTCCCAGATGACTAGTCAAGTTTTATTTAATCGCTGAAGGCACAAATGCAAGTCAAGGAGGGAAGGCTTGAGAACTCACTGTTGGCTGAAAAATTTTCGAGAAGACAATAGGGAATCCTCCATGTTTTATAAGTTTAGAACACCACAATTCTACTAGGTGGCCATTAGAAGATAAGCAGTAGTCAGAGGGGATGTTACAAGTGAGTTGAGGGAACTAGAATGATATTAATAGGAGCTGAGTCAATTCTCAGATTCTTGTCCTTGGCTGTCCCACGTGGGCCCAATGTCCCTCTAGGGCAGAAATTCTCTTTGTAGTTACTCAGACACATTCTACCAAGAGGAAATATTACCTCCAGGGGCATTCACATACGCAAAAATACCACCATCACTGGGACTTCCTTCGTGGTCTAGTGGTTAAGACTCCTTGCTCCCATTGCAGGGGGGTGCAGGTTCAATCTGTTTGGAAAACTAAGATCCCACGTGCCATGGGGCACGGCCAAAACAGACAAACAAAAAACACTATTACAAAATCCTTCTTTGTTAATTTTTTTTCTTTCAGTTTTATTGAGATATAATTGACACACAACACTGTGTGAGTTTCAGGTGCCCGACATAATGATTTGATTTACACACATCCTGAAATGATTATCATAATAAGTTTAGTGACTATCCATCATCTCAAATACATACAAAATGCAAAATTAAAGAAACAGAGAAAAACATTTTTCCTTCTGATGAGCACTCTTAGGATTTACTCTCTTGACAATATTCACATATAACATATAGCAGTGTTAATTATATTTATCATGTTGTATATTACGTCCCAAGTGTTTACTTATCTTATAACTGGAATTTGGTAACTTTCACAAAATCTTTCTCAGTGAGCCAGACTTATTATTTGTTGGTTATTAGCGTGAAGATTTTCATCCAAAAATTATAACTGGATATGGCAATGTGGTAATTAATTAGATTTTCCCTGCATTAGTAATGGTAAGTAAGTAACATTAGTAACGGTGTAGGTTGATAATTTTGCTTTAGTATCATGCCAAGGCTATAAGACCCCATCTCTGACTTCTCCTTGCCTCTCCTTTACCCCCTTAGTTCTCTCTTTTACAGAATACCCACCTTCCCTGATAGAGTCCTTGCTTCCCCAGTCACACACACGCATACAAACAATAACACCCCCTGCGGTAGTTTTCGTGTTGTTAGCAGGAGCACACTGTTGAGCATGCCCTGTGGAGTCATAGCTTCAAGTATAGCTCTGCTGCCTCCTGGCCTAATTATTTCATCATCTCTCCACCTATTTCCTAGCTTATAAAATGAGATTATTATACCTACTTCATAGAGCTGGAGCATGACTAAATGAGAAAACCAAAGAGACTTTACAATGTGAAAACTATTTGGTAACTTCATTAATTCTAGGCTCAAATAATTGAAAGGAAGCACAAAAGTCTGGCCTAATTATTTCATCATCTCTCCACCTATTTCCTAGCTTATAAAATGAGATTATTATACCTACTTCA
The DNA here is from genome assembly GCA_006410675.1 of Oreotragus oreotragus. Lineage (NCBI taxonomy): Eukaryota > Metazoa > Chordata > Mammalia > Artiodactyla > Bovidae > Oreotragus > Oreotragus oreotragus. The sequence goes on from SJYX01012146.1 coordinate 330,396, forward strand.
TAGAGCTGGAGCATGACTAAATGAGAAAACCAAAGAGACTTTACAATGTGAAAACTATTTGGTAACTTCATTAATTCTAGGCTCAGATAATTGAAAGGAAGCACAAAAGCTTTATTATAGGTAGTGCTGTGCTGGTAAATATCTAACAACTGGCTTTTTCTGACACCCAGAAAAAGCCTTGCTTTATAATCTTTGCTTGATTTGCAGTGTACAGTTGGTGTAGATGCATATTAACATCTAATGGGTACATTAATGTAAGTAGAGAGCATAGATAATTGTAAGACACAGTAAAATGATTGAAAAGTGATGAGTTTTGGGGTTTTGTTATCTCAGTGTTCGACATAATTTATTTGATCATTCAGTTCAGTTCAGTCGCTCAGTTGTATCTGACTCTTTGTAACCCCATGAATCGCAGCACGCCAGGCCTCCCTGTCCATCACCAACTCCCGGAGTTTTCCCATTTGAAATCAGTCACCAACTAGGTGGGTTGCATCTACATTAGTGTAAAGCCCAGAATTCAGCACCTGTCTCAGCAGAATGACCAAGTGCAAATGGCCATGTGTCACAGACAGTCAGGGTGCCCATGAATACAGGCAACCCTCAATAGTCAACCTATGGGTACCAGAAGGCCCACTGGGGTTGCAAACGGGTGGCCCACCAGCAGGCAAGAGCCCACGGATGAGTTTTCTCTGATCTGCATGGTTTTTAAATCTCAGAGCTTTCACAGAAAAGTCAGGATTTCTGCCTTAGAAGTTGGATGAAGCTGCAGCGCGGGCCTCACATTTCCACATGGTGGCTATTGGCTGAGGCTGAGACGCTGGCCCCTTCAGCCTCTGTTCACTGCCCACCCCGCAGTGAAGCACTCCCAGTTACAGGGCACCCTGCTGGTACACGCTCCCTCCTATGAGCCCCGCAGCCCCTGTAGGCATGGAAGGTTGTGACCTCGGATCCCCTCTCCCAAGGCAGATCAGATCAAAGAAATCGTGGCTGCCGTTGACCTTTCCAAACTGCAAAGGGACGGTCCCTTGGAAGGTGCCGTCATCATGTATTTTAAGGAAAGGAACTGGATGGAGAAAAGCCCCTTTGCCTGTCTCCATCCTCTCTCGCCTTCATCTCAGATCTGGTTCCAGAATCAGCGAGCCAAGTGGCGGAAGCAGGAGAAGACAAACAGTCTTGGGGCTTCACAACTGCCGAGGGAGGCCGGCTTGGCCCCGCCCACAAACCCGGACGTGGCCGTGAGTGGCTGAGGCACCCGGGGGCGGGGCTGGGGACGAGGTCACTGTCTGGACCGTCTGTCTCATCCAGACTGGAACACCTCTGGGGGCTCTGTTCGCTGTTCAGTTTAGTTCAGTTCAGTTCAGTTCAGTCAAACAGTAGAGTCCAACTCTTTGCGACCCCATGGACTGCAGTACACCAGGCTTCCCTGTCCATCATGAACACCCAAAGCTTACTCAAACTCCCCTGTAAACATTGGCAATTCCCTTAGAAAGAGCTTGTGTACGGATGCCTGGGAAACCTGCTGGAAGTCTCTGCCTCTGTGCCCGTGTCCTCATCCACTGAGTGACCAGCACAGTCCTCTCCCTCTTCCAGGGACTGACTTGTATTACTTGTGTAAAACGTCCCAGTTTATGGAGCAGGGTCACAGAGTAAAGGGCGTTGTGTGGGAATTGAGCCCATTGCCTCCGGAGTCAGGCTGCCAAGATTCGAATCGCAGCTCTAACCTAAGCAGTATGTGACCTGGAAGAGTCATTGTGCCCCTCAGAGGACAGTCATAGATTTGATGAGGATGAAATGACCAAGTTTTGAAGAATGTCTGCCACCCAGGAAGTGGTCGCTAAAAATTAAACGTTCACCGAGTCAACAAATTTGGAGTGTGTACCAGATGCTAGTACTGGGTTCAGATCCAGTCCTGAATATTCATTGGAAGGACTGATGTTGAAGCTGAAACTCCAATACTTTGGCCACCTGATGCGAAGAATTGACTCATTTGAAAAGACCCTAATGTGGGGAAAGATTGAAGGTGGGAGGAGAAGGGGACGACAGAGGATGAGATGGTTGGATGGCATCACCAACTCAATGGACATGAGTTTGAGTAAAGTGAGAGTTGGTGATGGACAGGGAGGCCTGGTGTGCTGCAGTGCTGGGGTCACAAAAAGTCGGACACGACTGAGTGACTGGACTGAACTGAACCAGATGCTACACAGAGGCAAGACAGCAGTGCACAAAATAGACAGACCTGTGGTTAACGATTTGTACAAACCCACAATGACTCTATGAGGCAGGATTTTTAATTTATCCATTTTTGCTGATGCAGGAACTGGACTCTGAGAAGCAAAGTGACTTTTCCAAGACAAACAGTTGTTGTAAATGCTGGAATGAGGACCAGATTTCCTGGCCACCCTGGGCAACCACTTCTCCCCAGGTTGGTCTCCCTATCCACCCCGAGCTGCCAGAGAGTCACCGGGAAAGGTTGGGAAGTCGAGGGACAGTGTGGAGTAAAACTCAAGGCTGACCTCTCTCCTGGCCTTTCCTTCTGACAGGGCCCCATGCTGCCACCCGCTGCACAGCCCAGGCTGCTTCCTTTCACCAGGTGCTGTCCACCAGCTCAAGGTCAACTGACCTCTGCCTGGCTCCCCACCCAGATCGCCCTACTCCCATGCCACCCATGGGAGACACAGCCTCTGCCGAGCCCTCTCATCATCCAGCAGACCTGCATCCCCACACTCTGCTTTGTTCCCACCTCCGCACCCCAAAGGGGGCAGCATCTGTACCACCTCCATAACAGAGACTGGACATCCTCTTCTGTGTGGAGCCTCTCTCCTCTCCAGGTGAAAACAGGTGGCGGGAAAGTAACCAGGTCTCTGGGGGAATCAATCTTATGATTCAGAGATGACCCACTGTTCAGGGAGCCACCCTGAGCATGTCCTTTGGCAAGTTGCTTCGGATTCAGCAGCAAGGGGACCAGTAAAGGAAGCTCTCCTCTCTCCTGCCCAGTGTGGCCCTCCTGCTTCAGACAGCAGACGTTATGTGAGGCCTTGGGATGAGCCCTGGAGGGAGGAGGCGGCCCGCTTGCACCTGTGCTTCCTTTATGTGGCTGTGTGGCGTCCTGCAGTCGCTCGCCCTGCTGGACTTCATCTGTAACACAGGCAGTTGCACAAGAGCACCCTTCTGGCCCTCTCCTTGATGGGATGAACCATGGTGAGAACAGAAGCACAGAGAAGGCCAAGGAGAGGTTGTTTGTTTATTCACTCGTAAAACACTTATTAAGCACCTACTGAGTGCTTCATAAATGGAACAAACTGGATATCAGCATGAACAACTGAGGCTCTACCCACAGGAGCTCAGTCCAGGATGACCAAAAGGGTAATGCTGACCTTCCCCTGCAGGCAGAACATTCGCTCAATGACCTTGCAAGAGGCCCATGGCTAACACATTCTGTTTGGCATTGATATGAATGTTCTAAAGAGGAACAGAAATACAGAAACATTTCTTTAAAACTTTAAACAGAATTTAGTGTCTTTGGTTATTCTGCTGGGCTGTGGAGGGATGTTGTCATTTCTGGTTTGGATGAAGGGAAAGATAGCAAGCTCTTGTCACAGTTCATCTTCCCAGCACCTTGCAAGGGGCCCAGTTAGAAAGCCAGCCTCACTCTTTGCTGAAAAGCCTAAGAAAGTGGGAGAGAAGGAGAAAGAGAAATTGATTTTTTTTTTAATATAAGGAATTGACTTTCACAGTTACGAAGCTGAAAAGTCCCATGAGCAGCAGTTGACCAATTGAAAATGGAGACCCAGAAGAACAGAGGGTATCAGCTTCAGTGTGAGAATGAAGGCAGAAGCTCCACGTCCCAGCTCAAAGACAATCAGGCAGAGAGAGCAAACTCTTCCTTCCCCCACAGTTTTGTTCTATTCAGCCCTCAGTGGATTGGATGAGGTCCACCCACGTGGGGGAGGGCCATCTGCTTTACTCAGTCTACTGATCACAATGTTCATCTCGTCCAGAAACACTTTCACAGACGTACCCAGAATAATCTGAAGCTGAATATCTAGTTACCCTGTGGGCCAGTCATGTTGACACACAAAATTAACCATCCCAGGCTCCATTCCCTTTCCTAGTCACACATCCTCCCTCCAAGCACAAGGGGTTCAGGTGACCAGAATGCCTCAGCTTCAGTACAGATGTGAACGTTGGTTTTGAGGGGCCACCTCTTCCACTCTAGGTGTTCCTTTTCCCCCAAGAACTATTTTCTTCCCTTTACCTTATATCTATGGGGCAAATGAATCACTCTAGCACTCTTACCAGCTGTGAAAACTTGGGCAAGAGACACATTACCAGGACTTCCCTGGTGGTCTGGTGGCTAAGACTCTAAGCTCCCAACGCAAGGGGATTGGGTTCAATCCCTAGTCAGGAACTAGATTTCACATGCCACAGCTAAAGAGCCCTCATGCTGCCAACAAAGATCAAAAATCCTGCATGCCGCAACTAAGACCCGGTGCAACCAAATGAAAAAAGACAGAGAGAGAGAAACATTCCTTCTGGGCATCTGTTCCTTGGAGAGTGAGTTTTTGTGTCTGACAGTTTCTCTATTACATGAGTTAATAAGCATGTGCATGTGCATACTCAGTTCAGTTCAGTTCAGTCACTCAGTTGTGTCCAACTCTTTGCAACCCCATGAATTGCAGCACACCAGGCCTCCCTGTCCATCACCAACTCCTGGAGTTCACTCAGACTCATGTCCATCCAGTCAGGATGCCATCCAGCCATCTCATCCTCTGTCATCCCCTTCTCCTCCTGCCCCCAATCCCTCCCAGCATCACTCTTTTCCAATGAGTCAACTCTTTGCATGAGGTGGCCAAAGTACTGGAGTTTCAGCTTTAGCATCAGTCCTTCCAATGAACACCCAGGCCTGATCTCCTTTAGGATGGACTAGTTGGATCTCCTTGCAGTCCATGGGACTCTCAAGAGTCTTCTCCAACACCATAGTTCAAAAGCATCAATTTTTCAGCGCTCAGCTTTCTTCACCAGTCCAATTCTCACACCCACACATGACCACTGGAAAAACCGTAGCCTAGAATGGATGGGCCTTTGTTGGCAAAGTAATGTCTCTGCTTTTGAATATGCTATCTAGATTGGTCATAACTTTCCTTCCAAGGAGTAAGCGTCTTCTAATTTCATGGCTGCAATCACCATCTGCAGTGATTTTGGAGCCCAAAAAAATAAAGTCTGACACTGTTTCCACTGTTTCCCCATCTATTTCCCATGTCACCCTGCTTATTTAACTTATATGCAGAGTACATCATGAGAAGTGCTGGGCTAGAAGAAGCACAAGCTGGAATCAAGATTGCCGGGAGAAATATCAATAATCTCAGATATGTAAATGACACCACCCTTATGGCAGAAAGTGAAGAACTAAAGAGCTTGTTGATGAAAGTGAAAGAGAAGAGTGTGTATACTCAGCTGTATCCAACCCCAGAGACTGTAGCCTGTTAGGCTCCTCTGTCCACAGGATTCTCCAGGCAAGAATGCTGGAGTCAGTTGCCATTTCCTACTCCAGGGGATCTTCCCAACACAGGAATCAAACCCCTGTCTCTTGTGTCTCCTGCAGTGTCAGGATATTCTTTACCACTGAGTCACCAGGGAAGTCCAAATAAGATAATGCATTGGGTAGATGGTAAGCAGAGGTATTAAGAAAAAAGTCATTTTACCAACTCTCCCTTCTACCTCCTTCAACTTCTGATCTTGAGCAGCTATATTCATTCCAGACTCTATCCCAGGAGTTCTTAAACCAGCTTGCAGGAAGTCAAGGAACTCTGAAAAGAGTAAGCAAGATTGTGTGTGTTTGTGTTTATTTTTCCCAGACAAAACATTAATTGTTTTCATCAGCTTTTCAAAGAGATTTCAGCTAACAACAATAATAATAAAGGTTTCCTGTTAGACATATCTGAGTCACACCCAATAGGATCCTATTCTAGCTGTGTGGACTAGAGGCATGAGAGAAGTGAAAGGGTCATTTTTTTAATGGTACTGAAACTGGGCATATTTCAGATTGAGACTTGAACTCATTCTCTTTTAATTGAAAGCACATACCTGGTCTCAGGACTTATTGAATCTCAAGTCCTGTATGTCTCAGCCCAGAAAGAATGCAGTGAGAGGCAACGTGATAAGTAAGAAGTGGATTTACTTAGAGAGACACACACTCCACAGATAGAATGCAATCCATCTCAAAAGGTGAGACTGGCCCTGGGAGAAATGTGGGTCACCTAAAAAGGCAAGAGGTCCCAAAATATGGGGTGGTTAGTCTTAATGGGGGAGCTTCCCAGGCGGTGGTAGTGGTAAACTGCCTGCCAATGCAGGCGACATAAGAGATGCTGGTTAATTTCCTGGGTCGGGAAGATCCCCTGGAGGGTGGCATGGCAACTGTTAGGTAGTTAGAATAGGAAACAGGAGTCCAAAATGGTGATGGCTGAAAGACAAGGAAAGGAAAAGCCGGAGAAAATAGAACAAAGGAAGGTCTGAGGACCAGAGTGAGGACCTCCAGTAGAACAAACAGCACTCCTGGCTAGCCCAATTTACCTAGGGCAGGCCCGGGGGGAGGAAAAAGCACACAAAAAGAGGAGCCACAGGGCTGGGGCTCTTTCGTGTCTTTGGGTCGGCATGCCCTCACGCCTGGAGGATGTATTTCCCTGCCATTTTCTAAATAAAACTGAGCTGTAACACGCAGTTCTAACGCTGACCTAAGAGCTCTAACATGGTCTATCCAAGAGTTGTGACACACTGAGGGCTTTAATATCCGTCGTCGCTTCAAATTTTTGTTTAGATGAGACAGAACCGAGGAGATTATACTCACCTGGCAGCAAGCCACTAGAGTATCTTGCCTGGAGAACCCCATGAACAAGGGATCCTGGCAGGCTACAGTCCGTAAGATCACAGAGTCTGACATGACTGAAGCAACTGAGCATGCACAGCCTAATGGGCTGGGTCATCTCATAGGCTAATGAGTGGGAGGATTATTCCAACTATTTTGGAGAAAAGTGAAAGTGTTAGTCATTCAGTCGTGTCCAACTGTTTACAGTCCCAGTCCCGCCAGGCTCCTCTGTCCATGGAATTCTCTAGGCAAGAATACTGGGATGGGTCACCATTCCCTTCTCCAGGGAATCCTCCCAACCCAGAGATCGAACACTGGTCTCCCTCATTGCAGGCAGACTCTTTACTGTCTGAGCCACCACAATGAGCATATAATGAGTCTCAAGTTCTACTGGAAGTCGAATCTTCAACTACCTTGGACCTAGTTAGTTCTAACCAGTTCTGTCTCGTATCTTCAAGGGCCACGTGATTCTTTTAAAGGTTCTGCCCTGCTCCCCTTCCTTCCTGTTTCAGTTCAGTTCAATTCAGTTCACTCAGTCGTGTCCGACTCTTTGTGAACCCGTGGACTGCAGCACACCAGGCCTCCCTGTCCATCACCAAGTCCCGGAGTTTACTCAAACTCATGTCCATCGCGTCAGTGATGCCATCCAACCATCTCATCCTCTGTCATCCCCTTCTCCTCCTTCCTTCAGTCTTTCCCAGCATCAGGGTCCTTTCAAGTGAGTCAGTTCTTTGCATCAGGTGGCTAAAGTATTGGAGTTTCAGCTTCAACATCAGTCTGTACAATGAACATTCAGGACTGACTTCCTTTAGGATGGACTGGTTGGATCTCCTTGCAGTCCAAGGGACTCTCAAGAGTCTTCTCCAACATCACAGTTCAAAAGCATCAATTCTTCAGTGCTCAGCTTTCTTTATAATCCAACTCTCACATCCATACATGACCACTGGGAAAACCATAGCCTTGACTAGACAGCCTGTTTCAGTAAGATCATATAAATATAAAATGAACAAGTGCTAAAGTTTTACCTAACTCACTAATTAATGGGGAACAAGTAACACATCAGAACAGTTCAAAGGAGAACTCAAAGAACAGACATGGAGCAGAGGCAATCAGGAATGCTGAAATGAATTACAAATAGAGACAAAAAGTTTCAACGGTCATATGGAAGTAATCAATAGCATCTCAGCGGGACACAATTCATTTGCATTTCTGTGGACAAGAATTATTTGTATTGGTACTAACTTTTTATCAATTTCATGAGTGGAAAAATAGCTCACCAACGATGGAATGGGCTGAAATTCTAAGAGTGTGCTAGACAGAGCAATCTTCTAATGCCTATTTGAAAGTCTTTCACAGTTTTTCCTGACCTGAAGTTGCTTAATCGGTCTGAGCCTATCAGGACCTGCCTCAGAAGTTAGCTGTGAGATTATGTTAGATCATATAGCGAGATTTTTGTACTTGTAAAACACTGTGACGTTAGGAAGTGATTATTTACTGCCTTTCAAACTCCTCTAAGGACGTCCCTGGCAGTCCACGGGTAGACGGGACGGGTTAGGGCTTTGCCTTCCCATGCAAGGGGTGCAGACTTGATCCCTGACTGAGGAGCTAAGATCCCATATATTTCCTGGCCAAAAAAGCCAAAACGTAAAACAGAAACAATATTGTAACAAATTCAACAGAGGCTTTAAAATTAGTCCACATCAAAAAAAAAAAAAAAAACTTTAAACAAAGAAAAAACAAACTCCTCTAGAACTCAAGCTTAAAAGTCCACATATAGAAAGTGTTTAGAAATACAGTGCATGCTAATTTCAATCATTTCCAACTCTTGGTGACCCGCCAGCCTCCTCTGTCCATGGGATTCTCCAGGCAAGAATACTGAAGTGAGTTGCCATGCCCTCCTTCAGGGGGTATTCCCAACCCAGGGATTGAACAGCTGTCTCTTAAGTCTCCTGCATTGGCAGGTGGGTTATTTACCACTAGCACTGCCTGGGAAGCCCAGAAATACAGGAACATTTCTTCAATGTTCATTGACCTTTTTTGGTTCAATTTTTCAAAAGCCTAGAGAAGCCATAGGGAATGGGCAAAGAGCAGAAATAAAAGATTCACAGAAAAAAAAAAACATACAAATAGCTACTAAACATAGGAAAATAATCTCAACCTCATTCATCATTTTAAAATGTAAGTAAAACAGCAATAAAATACATTCTTTTACCTTTCAGGCTGGCAAATATTTCAAAGTGTTGGTGAGGGCTTGATGAAAGTCACCCTTATGTATAATGAAGTTCAGTTCAGTCGCTCAGTCGTGTCCAACTCTTTGCGACCCCATGAATCGCAGCACGCCAGGCCTCCCTGTTCATCACCATCTCCCGGAGTTCACTCTGACTCACGTCCATCAAGTCAGTGATGTATTCCCAACCCAGGGATTGAACAGCTGTCTCTTAAGTCTCCTGCATTGGCAGGTGGGTTATTTACCACTAGCACTGCCTGGGAAGCCCAGAAATACAGGAACATTTCTTCAATGTTCATTGACCTTTTTTGGTTCAATTTTTCAAAAGCCTAAACAAGCCATAGGGAATGGGCAAAGAGCAGAAATAAAAGATTCACAGAAAAAAAAACATACAAATAGCTACTAAACATAGGAAAATAGTCTCAACCTCATTCATCATTTTAAAATGTAAGTAAAACAGCAATAAAATACATTCTTTTACCTTTCAGGCTGGCAAATATTTCAAAGTGTTGGTGAAGGCTTGATGAAAGTCACCCTTATGTATAATGAAGTTCAGTTCAGTCGCTCAGTCGTGTCCAACTCTTTGCGACCCCATGAATCGCAGCACGCCAGGCCTCCCTGTTCATCACCATCTCCCGGAGTTCACTCTGACTCACGTCCATCAAGTCAGTGATGCCATCCAGCCGTCTCATCCTCGGTCGTCCCCTTCTCCTCCTGCCCTCAATCTCTCCCAGCATCAGAGTCTTTTCCAGTGAGTCAACTCTTCACATGAGGTGGCCAAAATACTGGAGTTTGAGGTTTAGCATCATTCCTTCCAAAGAAATCACAGGGCTGATCTCCTTTAGAATGGACTGGTTGGATCTCCTTGCAGTCCAAGGGACTCTCAAGAGTCTTCTCCAACACCACAGTTTAAAAGCATC
>SJYX01012146.1:349895-392561 GCA_006410675.1 Oreotragus oreotragus
AAAAAAAAAAAAAATTTGATCTGGAAGGCACAAGAGCACAAGTTCTTGAAACCAGGTCTCCTGAGGGTCACGTGAAAGAACCAGGGATGTCTGTGACACAGGTAAGGGGTTCCAGGAGATCCAATGTTTGAAGAGCTTGTCTGGAGGAAAAGGAAAGGCTCGCTCTAAGTACCTCAGAAGGCAGCATCAGGACCAATACAGAAATTATAGAAAGGGAAGTTTAAAGTCAGTGCAAAGAACATTGGAACTAGGTTTTCCAGAAGTCCCTTCTCCCCCATTTTGTCGAATTCCTCTTCTCCTGAAGCCCTCTGTGAGCCCTGTGTTCCAACCACACTAAATCGTTTGAGGTTCTAGGGCACAGCAGGGACATTCCTATCTCATGCCCTTTGCACTGCATTTTCCTGGCTAGGAGTGCACTCCCCTCACCCCAGCTATTGGAATTCTGCTCATGCCTCAAGGCCCAACTCAAATGCTGCCCTCGTTGCCCTTGATCTCTTTTGAAGTAATATCATCCTATAATTGCTCTGAATCTGCTGGTGGCTGTTCCGTGCATATCTCTATAGATGGATATCAAAGATAAGTTATAAATTACCTTTTATAATGATTCTGCCTTTTTACTCCCACAACACTGTGTACCTTAATTATGATGAGAGTGGCTCTTACATATGGAGGGCCGTACTAGGGGCCAAATATGCTCATTCTCACCCTAGTCCAATGATGTAGGCATCATAAGTGTCAGAGCAGGTTGCAACTTGCTCAGCGTCACATAGCAAAGGGCTAATTTCAACTCAGACTTGCCTGATGCCAAGGTTTTAAGCATATATGTTATAACATATGTGTTGTTCGCTGCTGAGTCAGGTCTGACTCTTTGTGACCCCATGAACTGTAGCCCAGCAGGCTCCCCTGTTTCTAGGATTTCCCAGGCAAGACTGGAGCAGGTTGTCATTTCCTTCTCCGACGTGTATATGTATGTGTGTGCATATATATGTTATTCTTTATATATGCTGGCACTTCCTTGGTGGTCGAGTGGCTAAGACGCTGTACATCCACAACAGGGGGCCTGAATGTATAAATGGGGTATGTGTGTGTTTACACTCACCCCATTATTCATTGAGTCTATTTTCCTTTCTAGTAACACTGTCTGGAATATACTAAGTCCTCAAAAAATATTTGAGAATGGATGGATAGATGAATGAATAAATCCTGTAGTGTGGCTAGTTATGCATACACTTCTTCCCACAACCGCCCCCCCCAACCCTGGTAAACTTATAGACAATAGAATGAATAAGTGGGACTAGGCTCTAGGATTCCACGTGGGGTAGAAAAGTAGTCCAAGTGATAAAGAGTGGCAGGGGCCTTGCCAAGGTTCCCAGGAAGCCGATGGAGTGATGGAGGGGAGGGAGATGCCAACGAGGTCCCATTGCAGTGGCAGACACCAGCCCAGGCTGCTCCCAAGTGTTGCCAGATTTGGGGGAGGAGGTGATGGAAGAAGAAAGCCTCTCTCTCTTCTTCCCCAGCTGCCAGGGCCCTGACCGCTGTGTGACCCCTGGGAGTGGGGACCCACACTCCCCAGGGGAGGAAGGTTACAGCCCAGTTATCACCAGGAGGCAATAAAGTCATTTCGTGATAATTAGAATCCTAACCAATTTAAGGCATTTACAGCTCTCAAACAATTACCTGGTGACTCTTATCTCCCCAAGAATCCTAAGATGTTATTCGAAAGAGGTCATAAACTAAGAACCTGGTTGGGGGCGGGGAATGATGACAGAGGACATGGAAGAAAGATGGCTGCCCCTGGGGATGAGAAAAGAGGAAACATTTTAGAACTCCAGTCACATGCCTGGTCATCGGATGTGGGCAAGGCAGACCTATCTGTGTGGATTTTGTAAGGGAAAAGTGTTCTGTCTCTAGAAGATTCCTTTCCAGAATCATGAAACATTAGCTAGAAAATCTTAAAAAACAAAACAAAACCCAGGAACATATTTCCCAAATCAGAGACTCTGGACATCTTTGGTTTCTGAGATGCTTGTCTATTGGATGAAAATACTCCTATCAGGTGTATTGGGTTTGGGAAATCCATAAACTGTGACTCCCTCATAGAGAGCCACAGGCCCCACTGCATCTCAAAGGCTCTGGCAAGATTTACAGGAAAGAAACCAGGATCTACAGGAAAGTTTAATTCAGTGAAACCCCCAGTGTGTTCAGACTCTGACTACTGGACCTTTTCAAACCCCACAGGAAATCTATTAATAGCACAAGAAGGTTCTAGAAATATGGATCATTTTATCCAAGTTGCTTTCTCATTCTTGGGCTGAAGTTAAACTGAGTGGCTTTCTGTTCTGTAATACACTCCTGGTTAGGACAAGTCGTGTAGTGTTAGTCACTCAGTCGTGTTCAACTCTTTGCAACCCCAGGGACTGCAGCCCGCTAGGCTTCTCCGTCCATGGGCTTCTCCAGGCGAGAATACTGGAGTGGGTTGTCACTCTCTTCTCCAAGGGTTTTTCCCAACCCAAGGACTGAACCTGGGTCTCCTGCATTGCTGTTTACCTTCTGAGCCACCAGGGAAGTTCAAGTATTTGCACTCAACAGTGGGCAGTCAGTCATCTGATTTCCGAAGATGGTAGGAAAAGACATAGTCTGTTGATACTAAAAGAGCATCGATCCAGTTAAAGAAGGAGCTTTCTAACAGTCAAAGCCACAGACAACAGAACAGGTGACCTCAGGAGGGAACGAGCTCCCTGACAATATGTGCAGATGAGCTGAAGCTGAACAACCCCCTTAGGAGGGCAGGACTCACTCAGTCAGTAAATATTTGAGAATCTGTATTGTTCAAAGCCGCAGTTGAAGGTAGAAAAATAGTAATGAGCAAAGTCCCTGATGTCTTGGGGCTTATATTCTAATGGGGAGGGGAGAGAAACAGATTAGAGGCAAGTAAACAAAAATAAATGTAATAGTTACAGAGAGCTCTAAGGATATTAAAAGGGTGATGTCATAGAATGGGAGAGAGGCTAGTGAGTTATGGTGACCAGGCAAAGCCTCCACAGGACCAAGATATCTGAGCTGAATGCTAAGCTTGAAGAGCAATGAACCAAGGGCAAAGATCAGCACATCCAGGAATTCTGCAGTATAATTTGAGCATATTTGAAGAACAAAAGGGAGGCCAGCATGGTGCAAGTTAGTGAGTAGGGCTGAAAGAACCCTGTGGGTGAAGGTGGAAAGGTACGGCACAGTCTAGCCTCAGTGGACGCGGCAGCCCCATGCGCCCTTACAGTCCTGAGAATCTTCGTCGACACCTCTTACTGATCGGACTGAGATCACAGTCCTTCTCCCTTGACAAATGTCAATAATATCAGGTTTCAATTTCCTCAGTTTCCTCCCCTGACAACTGAAAGTCATAAACCAACTTTGTGAACATCCTACCCAGGTTTAAGGGTCTGTGTACTTACTTAGCAAGCACAGATACAGCACTATGTGTCGTTCTAAATACTTTATAATATTACTCATTGACCTAGGAGGTTTTGTTTTTGCTGTTCAGTCACTAAGTCATGTCTGACTCTTTGCAACCCTGTGGCTTGCAGCACGCCAGGCTCCTCTGTCTTTCACTATCACCAGAGTTTGCTCAAACTAATGCCCATTGAGTTGATGGTACAATCCAACCATCTCACCTTCTGTCACTCCCTTCTCCTCCTGCCCTCAATCTTTCCCAGAATCACAGTCTTTTCCAATGAGTTGGTAGACACTGGTAGCATTCCTATTCTATCAAGGGGGAACTGAGGCACAGTGAGGTAGTTGGTATGTCTGATCCATAGTAGATGCTAAGAACATCATAGTTACTGCATGCTGCTGCTGCTGCTGCTAAGTTGCTTCAGTCGTGTCCGACTCTGTGCGACCCCACAGATGGCTGCCCACCAGGCTCCCCCGTCCCTGGGATTCTCCAGGCAAGAACACTGGAGTGGGTTGCCATTTCCTTCTCCAGTGCACGAAAGTGAAAAGTGAAAGTGAAGTCGCTCAGTCGTGTCCAACTCCTAGCGACACCATGGACTGCAGCCTTCCAGGATCCTCTGTCCATGAGATTTTCCAGGCAAGAGTACTGGAGTGGGGTGCCATTGCCTTCTCCATAGTTACTGCATGCTTAGATTTAAAACTTTCCAGGAGATATAAATAAAATATTCTCTAGAATCTTTGTGCTCTCCTACTCCTACTTTTGAACTCCCAGTCTGGAGCATGTGCATCACATGTCCCGACTGCAAACTACATTACCTAGCTATAGTCATCAAAACAATATAGCACTGGCATCAAAACAAACATAAAGACCAATGGAATAGAATAGAGAGCTCAGAAATAAACCTGCACATATATGACCAACTAATCTATGACAAAGATGCCAAGAATACACAATGGAGAAAGAATAAATAAATGGTGTTTGGAAAATCAGACACCCAATGCAAAAGAATAAAACTGAACTCTTAGACCACTCACAAAAATCCACTCAAAGTGGATTAAAGACAAATATAAGATATGAAACCATAAAACCCCTTGGAGAAACATAGAGAAAAAGTTCCTTGACATTGGTCTTGGCAGTCATTTTGTGGGGATACAACACCAAAATCATAGGCAAGAGAAAGCAAAAATAAATAAATGGTATTACATCAAACTGAAAAGCTTCTGCACACCAAAGGAAACCATTGACAAAATTAAAAGGCAACCTACAGGATGGGAGAAAATATTTGCATACTGTATATCCAATTAGGGGTTTATAACCCAAAATATAAGCTTTGGTGTCTCAGAGGGTAAAGAATCTGCCTGCAATGCAGGAGACCCAGGCTCCATCCCTGGATTGGGAGGCTCCCCTGGAGAACGGAATGGTTACTCACTCAAATATTCTTGCCTGTATACCCATGGACAGAGGAGCCTAGTGGGCTACAGTCCATGGGGTCTCAAAGAGTCTGACACAACTGAGGGACCACTTACAACTCAATAGTAAAACAAAAACAAACAAACAAAAAATAACCCATTTTAAAAACAGGCAAAAGACCTCAAAAAAACATTTTTCCAAAAACAATATGCAAATTGCCGACACGGACATGAAAAGGTGCTTAGCATCATTAATCAAATCAAAATGCAAATCAAAATCACGATGAGATATCACCTCACACCTGTTGAGGGTATTATTAAATACCTGAGATTGCTATCATCAAAAGGACAATAGCTTAGTATTGGCAAGGGTGTGGAGAAAAGGGAAGTCTTGTGAACAGTTGGTGGAAATGTAAGTTGGTACAGCCATCATGCAAATATGCTNTTGTTGTTTAGTTGCTAAGTTGTAACTGACTCTTTTGTGACCCCGTGGACCATAGCCCTCCAGGCATCTCTGGCCATGAGATTTTCCAGGCAAGAACACTGGTGTGGGTTGCCATTTCCTTCTCCCTTGGCCGAGGGATAGAACCTGTGGCTCCTGCCCCATTTCCTGCACTGCAGGCAGATTCTTTACTGCCAGAGCCACTGGGGAAGCCCCTCCCAGCTTAGATATGGTAATAGCAGAGCTGCATTGTTTTCACGCATGGACGGTTGCTTTTCTGTCTATCAGACACAGAGTCATAGGAAACTTTCCATGGGCTTGTCAGAGACAACTTGAGGGAACCTCAGCTCAATCCAATCTGATGTTGATCCCAAACAAGTTGAACACTTCCCTCTGGTATGCTTTTGTAGACTAGAAGAACATCAGCCAATCTTTTCTAAGAATCCTGCATGTTCTCTTTGTTGTAGAGAAAAAGAGAAATAGAATAATGAATGAAAGAGGACTGACTCCATGTAGCAAGAATAGATTAGTTCCAGCATAGCAGAGGAGGAACCACTGCTAATTCAGATAGTCAGAGGATAATGGAGTTGGACAAGATGGAAATCTGTCATCTCCCCTCCCTGCTTAAAACACATAAACGGCTTTCCATGATTCTTTGGAGGAAATCCACCCTCCTCCCTTAGCCTCCCTTCTTGTTCTAATTTATGACTACTTTTCTGGTATCATTTCTCTCCTCATTCCTCACTTTTTATACTGTGGTCATTCTGAATTTTTCTCAATTCCTCAACCTTCATAGTCATTCTCACCCTCCAATCCTTTGTACATGCCATTTTCTCTGCCTGGAAAATTCCTTTTTCCCACACTCTCCCCTTAATTCAACAAGCACATATTTACCCTCCAGGTCTCAGCTAAGATAACCTTTTATACAGAGACCATTCTTGACCTTCTTTCCTTCTGAGCTGGGAGAAGTGCTTAAGTAAGTTTTTAACCTTCTCTTTAGGTCTCTTCTCCTCTCCATCCCTCTGTGTTCATCCATCTGGAAAAGTTTGAAGTCATCCCAGGCTCATTCCAAGTGTGATAGATTTCTTCCTCCTTCATGCATCACTGTAACTTGTATGTCTATTATTGGTTATATTACATTGTAGTGGTGATATTTGGCAGAATCTTTGTATTTCTGACCAGACTGTAACATTACGTTTCGAAGAAAAACTTTATCTTAGAGTATAATATGGATTTATTATTTTTGTATGCCCAAATCTGTTCTTTCCTATATGTATTTCCTGCAGGTATAATCTGCTTAATTATCTGTCTCTCAATTATTCTGTACGCTTTCTAGGGGAGGGACAATGTTTTATTTACTACTTGTCATCACATTTCACAAAACTTGGCTCACATAGAGACTCTCTAGTACTTTTAGAATAAAAGTATGAGTTCATAGTAACTTCATACAACTGATAAATCTTCCTGTAATAAGTCACAGAAAGGACAGGACAAAAGACTCTTGACTTTAAGTAGCCTTTACTAATACTATTGGTGATTTATGGTAAGTCAGAGGTTGTAAAAAGATTCACTTGGTCTATTTGGTTACAACTCATTTGCATTGTTCCATGAAGGGCAGACATCTAGAAAACATGATGTCTAGCCTGTCTATAAAAAGTTACAATGAATAAACCAGATAAGAATATCAAATTAAGATAGAAAGCCCAGAAATAAACCTATGCACCTATGGGTACCTTGACAAAGGAGGTAAGAATATGCAATGGGGCAAAGATAGTCTTCAATAAATGGTTCTGGGAAAACTGGACAGCTACATGTAAAAGAATGAAATTAGAACACTTCCTAACACCATGCTGCTGCTGCTGCTAAGTCATGTCGGTTCTGTCCGACTCTGTGCGACCCCATAGATGGCAGCCCACGAGACTCCTCTGTCCCTGGGATTCTCCAAGCAAGAATACTGGAATGGGTTGCCATTTTCTTCTCCTCCTAACACCATACACAAAGATAAACCCAAAATGGATTAAAGACCTAAATGTAAGACAAGAAGCTATGAAACGCTTAGGGGAAAACATAGGCAGAACACTCGATGACATAAATCAAAGCAAGATCCTCTATGACCCACCTCCTAGAGTAATGAAATAAAAACAGAAGTAAACAAGTGAGACCTGATTAAACTTAAAAGCTTTTGCANGGGGGGGTGGGGGGAAATGGAGAGAGGTTGGTTAAAGTATACAAGCTTTCAGTTCTAAGATGAATAAGTTCTGGGGAGTTAATGTGCATTCCACTAATAGTTAATGATATTCTATTATAATCTAGAAATTTGTGAAGAGAATAGATCCTAAGTATTCTCACCTCACAGAAAAAAAAATAACTACATGAGGTGATAGATGTGTAAATTAATTTGACCAGGTTAATTTGACCGTGCTAATCACTTCACAATGTATATGTATATCAAACCATCACATTATACTTCTTAAATACATAAAATTTTTATTTGCCAATTACACCTCAATAGAATTGAGGTGGGTAGGGGAGGTCCTGCAGTTAAAATCTTGGGTACTGAAGGCCATGTCATGTAGCTACACAGGTTGTATACAACTGTAGGACCTCAAGAGAACTCATATTCATTTAGCGTCTATTCTGCACCACAGGGCTTCCCCGCGGGTAAAGAATCCACCTGCCATGCAGGAGACCCAGGAAACGCCAGTTCAATCCCTGCACTGGGAAAATCCCCTAGAGAAGGGACTGGCTACCCAAGCCAGTATTCTCACCTGGGAAATCCTGGGAGAGAGGAGCCTGGCGGGCTACAGTCCACTGGATCACAAAGAGTTGGACACGACCGAGCTAGTGATAGTGAGCACCAGCACATGAGCCCTGCATCCCATCCCTGGATTACAATCCCCACAGTACAGCTCATGAAAAATTGAGGTTCAAATAAAATCTATACTGAGTAGTAGAGCTTCATACTTGAAAGAGTCTCCCTCTGACCCAGTCCACGGGGACGCTCCAGAGGGTTGGGGGTAGAGGCACCTAGCTTTCCTTATGAGGGAAGGGGTCTCTCGGACCTAGGTTATAATACATCCAAGTCGTGAGAACCCAACAGTACACTTACCCTCAACAGTGGCTTAACAGAGGGAAAAGTAAGTATACATTCCCTCCTATGCTGAAAAGAAAAGGGTATCTCTATTACAAAACACATATTTAACACATTTTATGGTGTTAAAATGTTTTTAAAAGATTGAGGGAAAAAAGATCTCCTAAAGCAGACAAGGGTATTATTTAATACCTTTCCATTTAACCCTATGGCAATCAATTTATTCAAAACACTAACCTTTTTATGAGCCTTTGGCTCAGACTATTTTCTTATTATGCATCCACATCCTATGGGCATGTGCATCTGTATTTTCACGAACCTCCAACTAAGATGCAGCATTTTCTTCCATTAGGACTGCAGACAACAATTACACAGGAGTGTATTCACAGTAGTTATGACCTGCAGGTACCTCAAAATATCTAAGGAATTACTAAAGAAACACGTGTATGCTACAGAATCACAAATGTTTTACTATTTTGATAGCTAGATTTCTGTAAAATTAATTGTCTTTAAAAATCTGTATCTTCTATCATCAATTCATTATTCAGAGAAAGGGTCACGAGTTTTGCCAGCCAGCCAGCAGAGGCTGTGGTTCCAAAAAGCTAAGGACCCCACCCCTTCAGGATGCCTTCCTTCCCCGCCAGGGGCTCCCAACAGCCAGCCCCGCCCCCCCCCCGGAAGACNTTTTTGAAGAGCAGGGAAAGCGCCCGCTTCTTCAGCCTTTCAAAGAGAGGCTTTGAATTGATACAGGACTTTTACACCCGAGGGGAAGGTCAGATTTCATCTGCAAAGTCCCTGGGTGGCAAGGAGCTCAGCTCACAAACTTTCTGTAAACGGGCTGACATTTCTTTCCATAGAGCAGTGGGAAACGGTACCTGAGAACACTTCCGGTGAGTTTAAACGCAGAATTAAAGTTCGTTTCTTCTCAAGCAAGGAAACCTTTTCTCCTGAATCATCTGACCCAAATCTCGGAGCACACTGCCCTACAGGGAACTGTAACACGATGCTTTCACCACCTGATCCTCTGTAGTGGCTGGTAGGTCATAAGTTTCAGGTTAGGGGCTCAGGGGCAACCACTTAGTCACTTTTGTTCTGTGTCCTCACCCCACCATTCATTCTCCAGGGTGTTTCCTATGTCCTCTGGGAAGATGCAACCCCGGGCAGAGGACAGAGGGTCCTGGGCTAGCAGCAGGCAGTTCTGACTCATGTCCAAGCTTCCCTCAGCTGCTGGATGCATATGGAAAGTGGCTCCCACACCCCTGGGTCTCAGTGTCCCCATCTGGAGAATGAGAACGGATGACTGGATATTCCTTCTCTGGATGCCTTGGGTACCACATCAACATCATCCAGTGAATGATGCCCCTGGGAGGTGCTGCCCACAGCCAGTGTTCCTGGCTTCATTTCTGGCTTCATGTGGTCAGACAGGTAGCCCCATTCAGGCCCCAGAGTTCACAGCTTCCTGTCATGAAAAGAAGCCCCTCCATGAAGGCAGGATGTCCAGGGGTCCTCAGGCAAGAGGGCCAGGAAGTGCAGAGGGCCCGGGGCTGTGTCCAGTGACAGATGTTGCCTCTTGCTTAGTCTTAAATTTCCTCATTGACATGCCTCCTTTGGGTCCTTCTGGGTCAAGGCCAAGCTGACCCAGGCAAAGAAGTCTGACTGACGAGCCCTCTGAGAATAGCATGTAGGGGATGGTAACATGCTAGCCCAGTCTACCCCGGGGGCTCCTGTGACTTGGAATGCCCTTTGGGGCTAACAGGATGGGGAATCATTGCCCTTGGAGATTCCTCATGCAAATGTCTTGGTTTACAGCAGAGAAAAAGCAGAGAAGGGTCTTGCACAGGGTCATATGCCAGTGTCAAGAGGACCAGAACTGAATCCTTCTCTCCAGCCTTTTATTTATTTTATTGATTTTATTTAAAAGGACCCTGTGACTCAGACAACACAGAGGTGATGTGTGAAGGAGACAAAATATCTTCTCCCCTCCCTCGGCCCTCAACCCCATGCCCTAACTTTGGTGAATCCATGCTCCTCCCCGGGGTACCCCATGTGTAAGGCCAAGGTCACCTCCATCTCCCCAGCTGGTTTCTGAAGCGCACATGACAGGAGCTGGCAGTCCACAGCTGGTTGGCGCTGCCTCTCTGCACTCAGATGTTTTCTCCTCTCAGCCCTGCTGTCCTGCAAGAGAAAATGGCTATCAGTCTTCTTTCCCTAAGTCAGATCCCAGTGAGGATTTCTGGAAAGGGGCCTTAAATACAAGCCCCTCAAATGTCTCATGGATGAACACCAATCCTGGCCATCTGCCCCCACCCAGCTTCTGCTTTCATGACCTCTGGTCTCATGGGTGGTCTCCCAGCTTCCTTAATCATCCACTCAGTGCCTCTCTACATCACCTTTGGAGCGAGCTTTAAAACACCCCTGCTGAAAACTTTTCAGTTCCCTGTGACCCTCTAGTTGCCAGGATGCCCAGATGGAGGTCCAGAACCCCCAGACCAGAAGGTCCAGAAGAACTTTTTGTGATCTGCCCCCAGGAGACCTCTCAACCCCACCTCTAGTAACATCAATGGACATTTCAATTGCTTCCATGTCTTGGCATTTGTAAATAGTGCTGCTATGAACACTGGGGTGCATGTATCTTTTTGATTTATAGTCTTGTCCAGATATTTCCAGGAGTGGGATTGCTAGATCATATGGCAGCTCTATTTTTAGTTTTTTGAGAAAACTCCCTACTGTTTTCCACAGTGGCTGTATCAAGTTACATTCCTACAAATGGTGTAAGAGGGTACCCTTTAAGAGTTGTTGTTGTTTGGTGTCTAAGTCATGTGCCACACTGCAGTCCCATGGACTGCAGCATGCCAGGCTCCTCTGCCCTTCCCTACTCCCTAGTTGGCTCAGATCATATCCATTGAGTTGGTGATACTATCTAACCATCTCATCCTCTACTACCCCCTTCTCCTTTTGTTTTATTTTCTTTTTCTTTTTTATTTTTTTATGTTCAAGCTAGTTTTATTTTTATTATTATTTATTTTTTATTTTTTTAAAACTTTACAATATTGTATTGGTTTTACCATACTTCAACATGAATCTGCCACGGGTGTACCTGTGTTCCCAATCCTGAACGCCCCTCCCACCTCCCTCCCCATACCATCCCTCAGGGTTTTTGTTTTCAATCTTTCCCAGCATCAGGGTCTTTTCCAGTGAGTCAGTTCTTCACATCAAGCGGCCAAAGCATTGAAGCTTCAACTTTAGCACCAGCTTTAGCTTCAGCTTTAGTCCTTCTAATGACTGTTCATGGTTCATTTCCTTGAGGTTTGACTGATTTGATCTTCTTGCAATCCTGGGGACTCTCAAGAGTCATCTCCAGCACCAATTTGAAGGCATCAATTCTTTGGTGCTAAGCCTTCTTTATGGTCCAACTCTCACATCTGCACAAAACCAAAGCTTTGACTATATAGACCTTTGTAGGCAAAGTAATGTCTCTGCTTTTTAATACACTGTCTAGAATCAAGTGAAGAAGAAAACTAAAGAGCCTCTTGATGAAAGTGAAAGAAGAGAGTGAAAAGTTGGCTTAAAACTCAACATTCAGAAAACTAAAATTATGGCATCTGGGTCCCATTACCTCATGGCAAATAGATGGGGAAACAATGGAAACAGTGACAGATTTTATTGAGGGCAGGGGGAGCTCCAAAATCACTGCAGATGGTGACTGCAAACATGAACTTAAAATTCACTTGCTCCTTGGAAGAAAAGTTATGACCAACCTAGACAGCATATTAAAAAGCAGAGACATTACTTTGCCAACAAAGGTCCGTCTAGTCAAAGCTTTGGTTTTTCCAGTAGTCATGTATGGATGTGAGAGTTGGACTATAAAGAAAGCTGAGTGCTGAAGAATTGATGCTTTTGAACTGTGGTGTTGGAGAAGACTCTTGAGAGTCCCTTGGACAGCAAGGAGATCCTACCAGTTCATCCTAAAGGAAATCACTCCTGAATATTCATTGGAAGGACTAATGCTGAAGCTGAAACTCCAATATTGTGGCCACCTGATGCAAAGAACTGACTCATTTGAAGAGACCCTGATGCTGGGAATGATTGATGGTGGGAGAAGGGGATGACAGAGGATGAGATGGTGGGATACCATCACCAACTCAATGGACATGAGTTTGAGTAAGCTCCCGGAGTTCGTGATGGACTGGGAAGCCTGGTGTACTGCAGTCCATGGGGTTGCAAAGAGTCGGACACGACTGAGCATCTAAACTGAACTGAACTGGAATCAAGATGGCCAAGAGAAATATCAATAACCTCAGATATGCAGGTGACACCACCCTTAGAGCAGAAAGCAAAGAAGAACTAAAGCGCCTCCTGATGAAAGTAGAAGAGGAGAGTGAAAAAATTGGCTTAAAATTCAGATTCTAAAAAAGAAGATCATGACATCCAGTCCCATCATTTCATGGCATCCAGTCCCACCATTTCATGGCAAATAGATGGGAAAACAATTGAAACAGTGACAGACTTTATTTTCTTGGGTTCCAAAATAACTGCAGATTGTGACTACAGCCATGAAATTAAAAGATGCTTGCTCTTTGGAAGAAAAGCTATGATAAACCTAGACATATTAAAAAGCAGAGACATTACTTTGCCAACAAAGGTCCATCTAGTCAAAGCAATGGTTTTTCTGGTAGCCATGTATGGATATGAGAGTTGGACCATAAAGAGAGCTGAGTGTCAAAGAATTAATGCTTTTAAACTGTGGTGTTGGAGAAGACTCTTGAGAGTCCCTTGGACTGCAAGGAGATCAAACCAGTCAGAGTCAGTGTAAGAAAAATGTAGGGTAGGAGTCAAACCTGGATCTCTTGGCCTGTATCACCCTGAGTTCAGATGAAATTTCTCAAGATGTTTCTTCTGAATATAAATTGGGTCAATCCACAAACTATTATGGGATAGTTGCCATGTGCTAGGAGTTGGAGATTTGCTCAAATCCCCAAGTTTACACGGATCACAATCAAAATCAGATAAAGATTTTGGAAGTCCCTAAAGCATTAAAGACATGAAGGGAAATAACTGCCTCCCACAGGAGCATCTCCATGGCCCTGTGGCATTGCTTTTGGTGTCATCACTTTCAAGAAGAGGAACTTAAGAGTGCTCTTAGAGAGGGGAAGCAGCAAACCTGAGGTCGAAAGACAGAAAGCAATTCAGCCAGCTCCAGAACCCTGGACCATCTGTCTCCATCCCCTCTTTCCAATAGACATACGTACCATTTTGTGACAGTGCCCTTAGATCAAGAAATGAGGAAACTAGAAGCCAGGCCTCATCCCATCAGTCCCTGTGCACTTAAACCTTACAAGCGTGATGAGTTAAGCATCCAGACTCTGGAAGTCCTGGGCTAGTGTCCCAGCTCAACCAGCTGTGCAAGCTGGTTCAAGAAGGCAACGTGTAAGGCCACCTGACATCCCCGGGGCACAGCAAGCAGTCCCTCAATAGTACTGACTGTCAACCTGCTCAGCCCTATTGGGCCTTGTCCTGTGCTGTAGTCCTCTGAGTCTANCAGCTGTGCAAGCTGGTTCAAGAAGGCAACGTGTAAGGCCACCTGACATCCCCGGGGCACAGCAAGCAGTCCCTCAATAGTACTGACTGTCAACCTGCTCAGCCCTATTGGGCCTTGTCCTGTGCTGTAGTCCTCTGAGTCTAGAAGACACATGGCCTCCAGGAAATGTGGCTTCTGCTTGGAGAAACAGGCAAAGAATCGGCTTAATTCCAAGGTAAGAGTCAGAAGTGTGGTAAAACTAATCCCACCGAAGGAGTTCAGTAATGGATGAGAAATGAGCTATAGAAGACACATGGCCTCCAGGAAATGTGGCTTCTGCTTGGAGAAACAGGCAAAGAATCGGCTTAATTCCAAGGTAAGAGTCAGAAGTGTGGTAAAACTAATCCCACCGAAGGAGTTCAGTAATGGATGAGAAATGAGCTTTTGCTTTGAGAGGTATGAAAAGGTTTCACAAAAAGTGGGGTGGATCCCTAAGTGCTGAGTGAAAGAGATAGAGATAGAAGTCTAGTTCTCCGGAGGGGGAACAGTATGAACAAGATCCCAGAGGCAGGAGAGAAGGCTGGAGAGGAAGCAGCAGGTGCCCTAGATTAGAACAGAGACTCAAGAAGCACTTGGGGGAGAAATCCCAGGAACTCCGATTCTCTAGGCTCAGGTCCTTCCTTGGACATGTCTTGAACATTCCTTGATGCAGTCAAGCCCAGGACAAAGTTGTCTTCTTATCCTACATGTGATCTCTGAAATGGCATTTATGGCCCTAAAGCAAAGTTCAGTTTCAACTTTCAGAGGACCATCAGGAAAGAGATGTTCATTCATTCAGCAGCATTTGCTGAGCACCTACTCTGTGCCAGGGAACCACACTGGTGCCAGGGATTCAGGAGCAAAGAAGATGGACATGCTGGTACTTCCCTGATGGTCCAGTGGCTAAGATTCTGAGCTCCCGATGCAGGGGGCTTGGTTTCAGTCTCTGGTCAGGAAACTAGATCCCACATGCTCACAACTAAAATATCCCGTGCACCACAACTAAGACCCAGCACAGCCAAATAAATAAATCAAAATAAATAAACTTTAANCAAGGCTCTGCCCTCAGAGTCCCTAGAATAATAATGCCCACACCCGTGGGCCCTTCCCGCGTGCCAGGCTCCGTTCTAATGACTGAATGCACCGAATCCTGGCAGCAGCCCATGAACTAGGGTCTGTGACTATTTCCGGCACACTAAAGAGACCCTGATCAGTCACCCTCACAGAGTGTACAGACCTAGGCAGCAGACGGGAGCGTAGAGCCCAGGCTCTTGGGTTCCAGAGCCCCCACTCTGGCCCCGCCTCTGCCCTGCCCCCTCCTGCATCTGTCTCTTATACACATCTAGATGTGTATAAGAGACAGCTCTTAGAGTTTTCTTTCCAGGAGGAGAGTCAGATGGTAAACAATTTCCTACGCTGCTGCTGCTGCTGCTGCTGCTGCTGCTGCTGCTGCTGCTGCTGCTGCTGCTGCTGCTAAGTCACTTCAGTCGTGTCCGACTCTGTGGGACCCCATAGACGGCAGCCCACTAGGCTCCTCCGTCCCTGGGATTCTCTAGGCAAGAACACTGGAGTAGGTTGCCATTTCCTTCTCCAATGCATGAAAGTGAAAAGTGAAAGTGAAATTACTCAGTCGTGTCCAACTCTTTGTGACCCCGTGGACTGCAGCCCACCAGGCTCCTCCATCCATGGGATTTTCCAGGCAAGAGTACTGGAATAGGGTGCCATCGCCTTCTCTGAATTTCCTACACAGTTCTAGTAATTCCTTCACTGTCATTGTGCTATGCATGTGCATACGGATGGAGGTGTGATAGGAAGTGATCTGCCTGCGGACTCAGAGCAATCAGATGGGCTATGAAGCCTCTGGCAAAACCAGGGCAGGAGTGACACTGGGGAGCTGACCTCCACCCCGGGTGGCTGAATGCCTTTTTAAGGGCAAGGAAAAGCCAGCAGGACATTCCTCCTACATCCCGGGGTCACCATCTCTCAAAGGAACCAGTTGTTGTTCAGTCATTCAGTCCTTTCCAACTCTTTGTGACCCCATGAACTGCAGCACACCAGCCTTCCCAGTCCTTCACTATCTCCCGGAATTTGCTCAGACTCATGCCCATTGAGTCGATGATGCCATCCAACCATCTCATCGTCTGTCACCCCCTTCTCCTCCTGCCCTCAATCTTTCCTGGCATCACGGTCTTTTCCAACGAGTCAGCTCTTCACATCAGGTGACCAAAGTATTAGAGCTTCAGCTTCAACATCAGTCCTTCTAATGAATATTCAGGGTTGATTTCCTTACAGAAGCCAGATCAGGGCTGATTTGACAGGTTACAAATGTACCCCTTCTCTGGAATAACAGGGTGTTGAAGAGGAAAACACATTGACCCAAAAACTTCTGAGATAGTTTGAGTTTCAATATGAAGTGGACCACCAACTTAAGTAAGCCATCTAATCACAGCTTAGAAATGTGGGGCCTGGGACTTCCCTGGTGGCCCAATGGTTAAGACTTCATCTTCCAACCCAGAGGATATGGGTTTGATCCCTGGTCAGAGAACTAAGGTCCCACCTGCCTCACAGCCGAGAAACCAAACATAAGACAGAAGCAATGTTACAACAAATTCAATAAAGGTTTTTAAAATGGTCCACATCCAAAAAATTAAAATTAAAAAAAGAAATATGGGGCTTGCCCAAGAGGTGGGATTTCTCCTAGATCCATGTTTTTTAGAATATTTTCTATTGAATAAAATTGCCATGCAATCACTGAATGGGGAGGGACTCTATTTAAAAACAAAATAAAAGTTTTTGGCTATTTTTTTTATTCACAGGATTTCTCAGAGCCTTGAATTTGCTGATATGCGCACGACTGAAGGGACTTAGTACAGCACAGCACATGTGATTTTTTAAGATGGTCCATAGTATATAGCACTTTCCAACTTTATTTGACTAAGAATATTTTTAGGGATACCTATTAATATTTTCCCTCATAAACACCCTTAGATTAATCTCTATGGCTAGACAAGACAACTATCCTTAATAATAACATCTTTTTCAAGCTGGAAGGTGTTGGGTTGGTCAAAAATTTCATTTGAATTTTTCTGTAAAATATTATAGAATGAACTTTGTGGCCAACCCAATACTTTGAGTGCAGCTAATGTAGCCTTCTCTCACTAAAGGGTTTCTTCCATTCCATCCTGACAAGTGATCCCTCAGCCCCTCCACTCAAAGGCACTCATTCCCTGATGGGGCAGCCCACCTCCACCGTTGGAAGTGGAATTCCATCCAGACCCTTTCATTAAATTGAACTGAAATTCACCTCCCTGACCTACTCATCTCTGGAAACAGTAATAATTCTGGCCACAGTTTACTGAACATCTACTATGTGCCGGGCTCCATGCTGAGTATTTTCTATGTGATCTCGAAGAAACTTCTCAAGCGCTCTGAAGTCAGCATGTGACTCTGCTACACCTGAGGAATCTGATTTCAGAGAAGTTACATTACTTTCCTTGCTTATCCAGCTCTTGAGGAACAGACTGAGAACTCAGACCCTGAAAGTCTGACCCAAGGGGCAAGAATGGCGATGTGCCTAACCATGGTGCCTCCTTGCCTTCTGCTCAAGGCTCTGCCCTCAGAGTCCCTAGAATAATAATGCCCACACCCGTGGGCCCTTCCCGCGTGCCAGGCTCCGTTCTAATGACTGAATGCACCGAATCCTGGCAGCAGCCCATGAACTAGGGTCTGTGACTATTTCCGGCACACTAAAGAGACCCTGATCAGTCACCCTCACAGAGTGTACAGACCTAGGCAGCAGACGGGAGCGTAGAGCCCAGGCTCTTGGGTTCCAGAGCCCCCACTCTGGCCCCGCCTCTGCCCTGCCCCCTCCTGCATACTGGCTAAAGCGACAGTGTCCACGTGAGTCCCATCTTCCCCAGCTCATCGACCTCTGGTCCTTCCCAGGACAAGGTCCCTAGTCCCCTGTCCCTCCTCGTCATTCTTCACAGCCTCATCACAGATTCTGTGTGAACAGATCCTTTCCATGGCCCCAGAGAAGGGAGAGGAGAAGAAGCCAGGACTGAAGACAAGAGCAAGAAGAATACACATAGCTATCCCATGAGGGCCTGCTGGGTCCAGATCCTATGAGGGATTATCGTGTTTAATCCATTTGGCAGCTGCTAACATCTGGAAGAAAACTCTAGGACCCATCCATTGAATCAACAGGGAATCCCATTGTCTTTATTCACAGATGAAGAAAGAGGTACACAGAGGTCTTAGGACAGGGTCAGAACCACACAGCTCATGACCAATTTCAAATCCAAACCCAAGTCCATCAGGCTCCATGGCTTTTGCCCTCTTTTCTGGACCAAGTGCAGCCCCGCTCCACAGAGGGAGTCCAGAGAAACAGATGCTCATTCCAGGTGTGTCTTGGACCCCTTTGCTGGCCGTGGAGCATCCAGGAGATTTTCAAGGGCTGCCCCCTCCAGCCTAAGGAGCCTCCCGGATTTGGTGGGGGTGGGAGGGAGAAGGGAGAGAAGCCATCCACTGAGGCTCCAATTTCCATGGCCAGCACTGGCACACCACCAACATAACTTCCTTTAAAAAAAATTATTTATATTTTAACACCAAAAACATTTTGTATTGGGCTATAGCCGAATGAACAATGCTGTGATAGTTTCAGGTGAACAGTGAAGGGGCTCAGCCATGTATATACACGTATCCCTCTCCCACAAACCCCCCTCCATCCAGGAAGCCACATAACACTGAGCAGAGTTCCATGTGCTATAAGTAGGTTTTTCCAACACAACTTTCTTTTTATGACAGGAAAACACTCTCAAATATTCACTCAAAGAGGTATCTGTAAAAGAGGGGTTCTGTAAAGCTCTGTGTCTTGATGCCTGACCAGTGGATAGAGCCAATGTTGGTCTGACAGCCTGCAACATAAACAGAGGAAATGCCAGGCAGAGAGCTTGGGGTGATGGATGAAATCACAGCCCGGGGTCCTGAGCATTTTCCCATGTGCTCAGCTGTCCTGGCCTGTGTCTCAAATGCAGAAGGATGCTGAAGGTTCTGAACTTGATGGTGAAGCCAGGAGGGAGCAGACGGGGCTCTGAGTTCAAAATCTGCCAATGCTGGTCATGGGAATTCCAATGATCGCTCTAAAACATATATGAATTCCCTTGTACATTCCTTCATTCAACCTTTATTGACACAAATATTGGGTTGGCCAAGAAGTTTGTTCAGGTTCCTTGTAACATCTTAGAAAAACCCAAATGATCTTGCCTAGGAGAGAAAACAGGGGACTAGAATCTGCTTCACCAACTGCAAAGCACGTCACACTTGATGGGACAGCTGAGTGTCTGCCAAAAGTTTCCACTGTCGTCACTGTGATCCTTGCATGGAAACGGGGCTGAGCTGACCATGTTGAACTCTGACCCTCAGAGGCCAGCCCACCATCACGTGGCAGTGGACAAATCACTGACTCTCAGCTTCCTCTCTTGTGAAATGAAGGGTGGGCATTGGATTCAAGCCCAGATCCCAGCCTCAGACCCCCAGCCACCAGGCCAGGGGTTGCAAATGTTTTATCAAGGGCTAGGTAGCAAACACTTTAGGCTTTATGGCCTCTGTAGCGCCTAGTTAACTCTGCCCTTGTAGCTCATAAGTAGCCAGAGACAATATGTAAGTGAATGGGCATGTCTGTGTTCCAATAAAGTTTTATTTACAAAAACAGGTAGTGGTCGGATTTTTCTCACAGGCCATCACTTGCTAATCCCTGCCCTAACAGCTCCCCAAAATGCTGCTGGATTCTTCTGGCGATAAAGAAGATTCGAACATTAAAGTTTCTATGGCAGATCACGTTGACCGCTTCAGCAAATCTGTCTTGCCATTGACACGTGACTCTGTATTTAAAAAGTTGAGTACCCCAGTTAGGACAAGCAAGAAGCACCTTCCTTCTTCAGACGCTGGGAAGTCCTGCTACCTCCCTGAGTCCCCTTTAAATGTATGTAGTGAAGGCTCTTCTAGGAGAGATTCAACAGCCAGTGGGATGTCCAGGTGAACAGCCTCAGAACATCAGTATGGAAATCTGTCTCCTCTGAAGGTAGAAACTGGGACTCAGAGAGGTTAGGAAGCTTGCCTGAGGTCACAGAGCTAAGAGGGACCCAGGTTAGAACCAGAATTTAGTTGGGCTAAATGGGCTCCTGCCCTCTACCTCTCACCTCTACCTATGGATGATTCCCAGGCCCCTCAGGTCCAATTCTCTGAGTTCTAGGAAGTGGAGGGCCCCACAAGAGAGAAGAGAAGGATGGCAAAGGGAAGACCACAGAGCCTGTGTGCCAGGCTGTGACCTCAGTTAAGGAAAGTGTTGTCCTCACAGACAAATAAGTAACCAGGCTCAGAGAGGCGAGGAGCTTGCCCAAAGTCACACAGCCAGTAAGTGGGAGTTGGGACAGGAGCCCAGGGCTGTCAGACCCCACATGGCAAGGCATGGTTGATTCTGGCCATTACTGCCCCTCTCTTTACACTCTCAGTGTAGAGCGGAAGCCAGAGGAGACAGCTCCGGTGGCACACAGGTGAGAGACAGGGAAGGTGGCACCCCACCCCCACTGCCTGTCTTGGGGCACCACCTGA
The DNA here is from genome assembly GCA_006410675.1 of Oreotragus oreotragus. Taxonomy (NCBI): domain Eukaryota; kingdom Metazoa; phylum Chordata; class Mammalia; order Artiodactyla; family Bovidae; genus Oreotragus; species Oreotragus oreotragus. The sequence goes on from SJYX01012146.1 coordinate 370,452, forward strand.
GCCAACAGCTGTCCATCAGTCTAAGCCAAGAACCATGAACAATGGCCCCCCTATTCAGTCTTCAGGAAGCTTCTGTGTCTGGGACACCAGCTGGCTTCAGCTCCCAGGGATGATTATCAGCAGCCAGAAAATGCCTGGAGGTCTTGAACTTCTGAACCCCTCGCTCACCTCCACTTGAACCCAGTGAAATAGCCCCTTTGCTATTATTACTTTATAGCCTTGATTGTAAATTCTTCCCTGATCCTGCTTTATGGCTGCAGGATAGAAACCTGTGCCTGAGACACAGCACTGGTGGAAAGAACCCACTGGCTTTATAAAGTGGCGCTACTACAGCCAGGAGGAGGGGTGCATCTCGTTGGTTCCAGGACTGAGCATACCAGGGCTTGCTCAGGCCAAAGCCCTCCAGGCCTTAAGGCAAGCTGGCCAGATACACTGAGCGGGTCATTGCAAAGCCCTTAACAGCAACCCCTAAGGATAGCAGCATCAGCAGCAAGTTCCCACCATCTGTTCACTGCATCCCTGGGACCATATATCATGACTATCTGTTTAGCCCAGGCCACCTCCTCTCTTCTCTTCTGGAGGGCAAGGTTGGCTGTCTTCTTTCTCTCTGCAGTTGAAGATAACTGCTGNGAGGTGGCATGACAGGACTTGAAGAGCACAAAATTAGGAAAAAACTCAGGCAGGGCTGCCATGTATGTTTGTTCAGGTTGCACACTGTGCAAAGGTATTCAGCTGATAGGCTGAGGTGGGTTGCTAGAATACCACTGAATTCAGCTCATGAAACAGCGCATCCTGGTACAGGGCTTCATCTTCCTGGATGGACCTTCTTCTAATGTGCACTTTGCCATATGAGCTAGTTGCAAGATGTGTATAAGAGACAGCCCCCACTGCATGGCAGTGCCCCCACCCCCTGGGAATGGAGCCATCAGAAGACCACTGGGGCCCAAGACTGACTCATTGTTCAGCCTGGTTGGACATAAGTACCTCCTCGTGGAGTTCTTTTTATCTTTCCTCACAAATCAATAACTGCTTACCTTGGAGGAGTTTTAATTAGTTAATGCCTGCTGAGCGCTCTGCTGATAAACTAGCCGGCTAATAATGCTAAGTGTCTGCCTTACGGTTGCTATTTTTATTATTATATATTGTTGTGGTTACGAAATCCTCATTTCCTGAGCTACACAGCCGGTTTCAGGGGGGAAAAAAAAAAGACCTGGGGCCTGAGGCCCCTGCCCTGAATCCTGAGGAAAGGAATCCCTCTGGACAGCTGCCCCCCACCCTGTCTTAATGCTAAGTGTCTGCCTTACGGTTGCTATTTTTATTATTATATATTGTTGTGGTTACGAAATCCTCATTTCCTGAGCTACACAGCCGGTTTCAGGGGGGAAAAAAAAAAGACCTGGGGCCTGAGGCCCCTGCCCTGAATCCTGAGGAAAGGAATCCCTCTGGACAGCTGCCCCCCGCCCTGTCCCCAACTGCTTTATCCCTCAACACAAGGGTCTCAGAAGAGGGTTCCTTCAGCACCAGGAAACCACCCACTGCATTGGGTCTCTGGCTTCGAAGCAATGGATTCCCCCCAGGTTCTTTGAGCCCCACCCCCTTAAATCAGTCACCTACCGGGAGAGCAGGAGGGAACATTTATGAAGCACCGACTCTGAACCAGCAATGGGGCCATGTGCTTACTGCTGGGACCTCACCTGGTCATTAGAGCTTTCCCCTGCCCAGTGCCAACGCAGGCCCTGTTTCCCAGTGAAGTGACTTGGGGATCAGAGAGGTTAGGCCGCTTGCTCAAGGTCACAGCATCAGCAAGTAGGAATATATGGATCTAAGTACAGGTCAGTATTCCTGGCTCACTATTGGTAAGCCCCTGGGGGACCTNCGCGAGCCGCGCCTCGGCCGGACCGAGCGCGTCCCGCCCGTTCCCGCGGGGCCCCGCTCTGGCGGCCGGGCGGCGCTCGGCGAAAGTCGGCCCCTCACGAGCGGGCGGGCGGGCGGGCGGGCGGCCGCGGCCATGGAGCCCCGCAGCATGGAGTACTTCAGCGCCCAGGTGCAGCAGAAGGACGTCGGCGGCCGCCTGGCGGTCGGACAGGAGCTGCTGCTCTACCTCGGCGCGCCCGGCGCCATCCCGGATCTGGAGGAGGACCTGGCCCGTCTGAGCAAGACGGTCGACGCTCTCACCGGCTGGGTGGGCTCGAGCAACTACCGGGTAAGCGGCGGCTGCGCGGCCTGGCGGGGCACGCCCTCTCCCGCCGGCCCTTTAATCCCGGACGTGCTCGGGCGGCCGGGTGGGCCCCCGGGCGGCCCCGGGCAGCTCTGGACCGCTCCGCGGGCCCTGGGTCCCCAGACTTGCCCCCCACCGGCGAGCCTGCCTCTCCGAAAGCTAGCGGGAGCCCACCTTCCCACCAAGACCAACTTTTTCCACGACTGTGAGCAGTGGCAAATTCAGCGATTCCTTGACACCGTGTGGAGTTCCTTGGCACTAGAGCATTATGTTTCAACACCTATTTTTAAAAATTAGTGATCATTTGCATGCGTAAAAGTCTAGCAGACCCTTTATTATACATTCGTACGTACCTGTGTAACACTACCAGGATGAGACGTAGGACAGGAAGATTCAGATTTTAAGTTCAAAAGAGATGTCAAGTTAATCCTTTTGAATTACCATTTTTATCCTACTTAATCGCCTAGTTTCTTTTTTCTTGTATAATTTTTTTCTGTTTCTGAACGGTCGTGCTTTTCGTGTCTAAAGCATCTTTAGAGCGTAATAAGGTGCCTGATAGTTTACCGTTAAATCTAGTGAAAAGAGTCTGACTTCATGGCATTATTTATTTGCTTTTCTAGTCGACGGAAAGCAATTGAACGCTCTGTGTCATTTTGTTTTGCCGTAGTTAAGGACTGACTCGGATTTGAAACCGTGCCTTGGCAGGTTAGCTGATACTGGCAAAAAATAAAAAAGTGAGGTGCAAGAAGGAATGAGTGTTTCAGAAGAGCCAGCAGTAGGCAGGTTGTAATGTAGCCACGTTGGGAGACCAGTTAATTTTCTGTAATCAGCCTGTACTGTGATTTTTAGCAGTAACTTTGCTTTCTAGTCTTCTGGTGGCAGTGTTGCTTTAAAATGCTGGTCCAAGCATAGTGTGGTTGAAGTGATTCTTCTTAGTAACAGATACTTATAACAGCGAATAGGCTGTAGTTTGAAAGCATTATCATCATAGAGAAGAAAGGGAAACTCTAAAATTATTATGCAGATTTAATGATGAAACTTAAAAGTTTTGGAAGGGTTTGACTTTTTACAAGGATAATAAGCAGTTTGAACATTAACCACCTCAGTGTTCCATTATATACTGCTTCTGTATTTTTTTTGAAAACTTTGGGAAAAGTTAATGTTTAAGGATACACCATTACTGTTTAGAGGATTAGTCTTATTTCTTTGGAAGACAGGACCTAAATTTACTTGCACTGTAGGAAGGGCGTACGCACTTAAGATAGTTGATTTTGTGTTGTAGCCGAGGCTGTTGTACAAAGTTGGCTCTTTGGTAATGCTTACTTCCGTTGCCACCTGAAGGCCCTTGTGTCTCCCCTATGCCGCCTGTGGTTGAATTGGCACTCCTCAGAGGTACCATCAGTGAGTGACAGTTGAGCGGTCCCATCTCTTGAAACACATTCTTGGCTTCTGTGATTCCACGATATCCTGCTTTTTCTTTGATATCTCTGCCCAGAACTTCTACTCATTGCTTTGTTTTTCCTTTAACTGGTCCTTCAGAGATAGATCCGTTAGGGACCTGACTCAGGTACTGTCTCTTTACTATACATTCTCTCCGCGCTCCTCGGTAGACACTGTAGCCTGAGAGAGTTTTAGAAATCGGGAGAGAACTCCCATAACCTCAACTGCAGACTTCCTTTTGTGCCCCTTTCACTCTTTACAGAAGTGGGCTTTCTCACTTCTACCAATTCCTCCACGTGGGTATTGAAGGCATGTGTATCCATGCCCTCTTGTCTTCTCAAGATATGAATTCATCAACTTGGATCTCTCCTGCCTGAATCATTATTCCTCTCCTTTCTACTGAATGCTATAAGACCTTTTCTGACATTGTTCGGGAGAAGGCATTCTAGTTAGTTTATTTGAAATTTATATACTGAATTACCAAGCTAAGTCATAATTTTTTACTGAAGGTACAATGACTATTGAAATCTTTTGAAAAAAGTGTATCAGTTTTTTGAATATACATGCAAATAGAATTGTACTTAAATTCAAATTATGCTGAACAAAATAAAGTTTTTCTTCGGAATTGTTAGTACTTCACAATCTGAGTGTCTTTATTTTTGTGTGTGTGTGTGTGTCTTTAATAACAGTCATTGCTTCAGTGAATTTGAATGCGTATACTTAATGCTAAGTATTCCAGATATTAAGAATCCACCTGTGAACAAGACTAGAAAGGCTTATTCACTCAGCTTCATTTGGGTGTTAATTAAGGACCTACAATGTGCAGACACTCTTCTGGGCACTTGAGATACAGAAGGGGATGGCAACCCATTCCATTATTCTTGCCTGAAGACCCATGGACAGAGGAGCATGGTGGGCTATATATATAGTTCATGGGGTCACAGAGTCGGACACGACCGAGCGACTAACATTATTACATGAGGACCTACGATGTAGACATATTCTTCTTGGCACTGGGATACGAGTGAAAAAACAGAAGTCCCTGCCTTTGTGTGCTTGGATTCTCGTGGGGGCAGAGAAATAAACAAGATAAATAACTGGAGTCTCTTCTGTGTTAGATGATGATAAATGCTTTGGAGAAAAGCAGTGAAGGGAATAGAAGCATTGGGTAGGATGCAGATGTGTGAATTTTAAATTGTCGCTGAAGACCTCACTGATGGAGTGATTTAAAGCAGGGGAGTGAGACTGCTGCTGTCATGGAGAGCCCATAAGAAAGAGGAAGGCAGATGGGAATACAGGTGAGTTCCGTGTAATAAGTGCCTATGAATCAACTGATGTAAAAGAATGAGGTGAAGATGAGACTGTTTGGGATGTAAAGGAAGTGAGATGAAATTTGAGTACATTTAGGAAAGAAATACAGGAGTGAAGAATGCCTTTGGGCAGAGGAAACCACAAATGCAGAGAACTTAGCTCTGCTGAGGAACATAAAGTAGGCCAATGTGGCTAGAGTTTCCAAGCGAGTTGAGATGTTCAAAGAGGTGAACCTGGGGAGGCAGGTAGAAAGAGTTGTATAGGATTTTATTCTAAATCGTTGGAGGATTTTTACTTAGAGGGTTGGCTGCTTTTGTGAGGTGAGTGAAGTGAGGAAAGTCGCTCAGTCGTGTCTGACTCTTTGTGAACCATGGAGCCTACCAGGCTCCTCAGTCCATGGAATTTTCTAGGCACGAGTACTGGGGTGGGTTGCCATCTTTGAGAGGAGTGGACAGTTAAAGCAGCAAAAGAATCGGAGAGTTGGTGGCTCAGACTTGTTTGGTAACAGTGGCAGTACTTGAGAAGTGAGAGGCTGGAGTGTGATTTAGTGGTAGAGCCAACAGCATTGAGTATGAAGGTTGAGAGAGGAATTGGGGGTCACTGCATTGCTTAAGCACTAATAGAGGGTAGTGTTTACTGAAATGGGGAAGACTGAGAAAACAAGTCAGGTGAAGGAAGTAAAAAGTTAGGTTTGAGAAGGTTGTTTGACATCCAAGTTGAGATGTTAAATGGGCAGTTGGGATCTTCAGCTGAGTGGAGAAATCATTAATTGAAGGTTTAAAAATGTGTGGATAGGTGTGTACGTTATATAAAATATATATGCTCTGGCATTTGATTTTGATAAGTCCTGTGATTTTCAGTTCAGTTCAGTTGCTCAGTCGTGTCCGACTCTTTGTGACCCCATGAATCACAGCACGCCAGGCTTCACTGTCCATCACCATCTCCCAGAGTTCACCCAAACTCATGTCCATCGAGTCGGTGATGCCATCCAGCCATCTGATCCTCTGTCGTCCCCTTCTCCTCCTGCCCCCAATCCCTCCCACCATCAGAGTCTTTTCCAATTAGTCAACTCTTTGCATGAGGTGGCCAAAGTATTGGAGTTTGAGCTTTAGCATCAGCCCTTCCAAAAAACACCCAGGACTGGTCTCCTTTAGGATGGACTGGTTGGATCTCCTTGCAGTCCAAGGGACTCTCAAGAGTCTTCTCCAACACCACAGTTCGAAAGCATCAATTCTTTGGCGCTCAGCTTTCTTCACAGTCCAACTCTCACATCCATACATGACCACTGGAAAAACCAAACTTAAAAATGGTGTTATAGCAATAAAAATGTTCCTTGTAAAATGCAGTTAAATATGATAACCACCATCTACCCTTAGTGAGTACCAGGCATTGTCTCAGGTGCTTTATTTCCATTATCTCATTTATAAGGTGGTCTTAGAAAGCCAGTACTGTTTGCTCATTGTGTAGAAAAGATGTAAGTATTTTGGCTTAGGTCCTAGACCTGGTAAATTGGTAGAATACTTGAACCAAGGGACATTAGAATTTTCCTTTCCTTTTCTGTACTTTGGTAAACCTCTTCAGCATCCTATCATTTGTCATCTCTAACTTTTTAATTTTGTCTATCTGTAAATGTAATAATAAGTTGACTCTCAAAATGGAAAAGACAGTAAATAGCATTTATATTATAACTGTGTAGTGCTGGGCTAGTAACATGCTAGGATTTCAAGTCTTTTCTTGTAATACAAAATCACAGCTCTTTTACCATTTGAAGGAAGATGCCACCTTCCAGTGTTAGCAAAACCTTGATTGTATATCTTATAAACCATCAATTTTGTATAGTATGCTATTTTTTTTTGTTTGAAGTCTGTCTGTATATATGGATCTTGTCTTTTTCGCTTCCCTGCCACATAGGAAGAACATCCAGGTTTTTACCTTTTTACTATTCACATTGTTCTTTTGCATTGTCACCTTGTATGTGTGCATGAGAGTTCTGTAGGGTAGTGATTATGAACCCTGTCCAATTTAGTGCCCCCCCTTAAAAATTTTTTTATTTTTTTTATTTTTTGGCTGTGCCATGTGGCATGTGGGATCTTAGTTCCTTGACCAGGGATCAGACGCATGCCTTCTGCAATGAAAGTATGGTGTCTTAACCACTAGACTGCCAGGGAAGCTGCCAGCGCCCTCTTATAATGCTCCCCCTTAACAATCCTGAAAGAAAGTTTATAGAGAATACTCAATACACATCATTTTTAAAAATCCCCACTATGTTCTCATTGTACTATAAAGGAAAATTGCATATAGTTACAATGAGATAAGATGTTTCAGTATATAAGTGTGCCAGCCTGATTACCCAGGAAGACATAATGCTAGTCAGATGGCTGCCCCGGTACATATTGCTGTGAATGCTACCACTGCCAATTCACACCGCTGCCGGTGTGTGGTTGCTGGTGGTTCAGACCTTACAAGTGGCCTTACTGTCAGTGATTGTGATATTCTGGAACTCTAAATTCTGAACTTTGTTTCATTCCTTTCGTATGCTGCTGCTGCTGCTGCTGCTGAGTCGCTTCAGTCATGTCTGACTCTGTACGACCCCATCCCTGGGATTCTCCAGGCAAGAACACTGGAGTGGGTTGCCATTTCCTTCTCCAATGCAGGAAAGTGAAAAGTGAAAGTGAAGTCGCTCAGTCGTGTCCGACTCTCTGCGACCCCATGGACTGCAGCCTACCAGGCTCCTCCATCCCTGGGATTTTCCAGGCAAGAGTACTGGAGTGGGGTGCCATTGCCTTCTCCATCCTTTCGTATAGTTTGTATAATTTCTTTATTTACTAATTGTCAAAATAATGAGGTAAAAATAACTAGTGGAAGGATGGAGTCTTAACCACTGAATCTTCAGGGAAGTTCCCAGTTATTATTCTTACTAATATCCAAACTGTTCTATCAGATGACCCTAAGAATCTTCGGTAGTCTTTGCTCTCCAGTATCGTGGGATCATATTCTTGCTCCTGCCCTGGAATCAGCTACTTGGTTCCTTTTTGTGGGAAATGGTATGTGGAAACTACAACGTAGGTGCTAATGGAACTTATTGTTACTCATATGATCTTTGTTTCTAGATTTTTTTAATTTTAAAGAATAATATTTCTTGAGTTCATACTTAGATTCAGATTCAAGACTGTAGTTTCTGCTATTTTATGTATCTTCCATCTATATCTCCTTTTATCAACAGAAATTCTAAATAACATTGACAGTTTCTCTTTTGCAGAGTTTTGTTTTTGTCTTTAGGGTATATCGCACTAGAGAGGGACAGTCAAGTTGCTTTATTTTAAAGTCACTTGGAATAGTCTTCTGTGTGGTTATGCTGTTAATTGAGTATACATTTCAGTTTACTTGGGCTTTCCTGGTGGCTCAGATGGTTACGAATCTGCCTGCAGTGTGGGAGACCTAGGGTTGATCCCTGGGTCGGGAAGATCCCTAGAGAAAGCAATGGCAACCCACTCCAGTATTCTTGGCTGGAGAATTCCATGGACAGAGGAGCCTGGGTGGGCTACAGAGTTCAGCGCGTCTCAGGGTTGGACACGACTGAGTGACTAACACCAGCATTATGTTTACTTATTTTATTTCATTTTTAATGAAATTAGTTATTGCTGCAAAGAAGGTATATTCAAAGTAGTCTGGTTTCTTTGTCTGTGACTTATATACCCTATTCCCAGCCATAAATTTTTTTTTTCTGATTATCTTTCCATTGTTGTTATTTTTTAAACATTCATAACTATATCTCTTAATATTTGTAGCCCTCCTTTAAAAATTTCTTTTAATTAAATTTTTTTAATTGGAGGAAAATTGCTTTACAACATTTTGTTACTTTCTACTGTATAACAGGGTGAATCAGTTATAAGTATACATATATTCCCTTGCTGTTGAGCCTCCCTTCCACCCCCGACCAGTAGTCCCCTTTTTAAATATATATTAAATATGTGTCTCTCCAACTTGCTTTTTTCACTTAATGTATCTTGGAATTCACTGCAAAGCAAAAGTAGGGTAGCCTTCAATTTTATTTTTAAAATGTCATAGTAGTCAGTGGTGTGGATGTACCATAATTTTTTGAATCTGTCTCATACTGATGAATGTTTGGATAGTTTCTAGTCTCTTGCATTAATCTTTTTGTGTCTTCTCATAATTTTGCTGGTGTATCTTCAGGATAGATTCCTAAGTGAGATTTTAACTAAGAGTGCGTGTTTTTCCTGCTGATTCAGATACTGCTTTCATCATCTATTAAATTTTGCTTATGAGTGTGTCTGTGCACTTTCAGTTAAGTTTTTAATAGCTTTATTGATGTAATTGACATGTTATATGGTTCACTCATTTCAGATGCACACCTCATTTTTTTTTAGTGTATTTGCAGGTATGCATGACCATCAGCACAGTCGATTTTGGAGTATTTTCATTACCTCAAAAAAAAAAAAAACCTGTACCATTTAGCTGTTACCTCCCTACCCCCTACATCCACTAGCCCTAAGCACTGCTACTCTACTTTCTCTCTGTTTGGATTTGTTCGTTCTGGATGTTTCTGAGAAGTTGAATCACACAACATGTAACCATTTGTGTCTGGCTTTTGCGCTCATCAGAGTGTTTTCAAGGCTTGTCCTCGTTGCAGCTTGTGTTAGTCATTACTGTGCTGTGTGCTTATATCGCTCAGTCAGGTCCGACCCTTTGCAACTCCATGGACTGTAGCTGGCCAGGCTCCCCTGTCCCTAGGGATTCTCCAGGCAGGAATACTGGAGTGGGTTGCCATGCCCTCCTGGGGATCTTCCCAACCCTCGTCTCCCGAATTGCAGGCAGATTCTTTACTGTCTGAGTCACCATGAAGCCCATCAGTCATTACTATTTATGGCCAAACTGTATTTGATTGCATGCATATACCACATTTTGTTTATTTGCCAATCTGATGGCCGTTTGGGCTTTTCTACCTTTGGGCTGTAATGAATGGTGTATAATGACATTGGCATGCAAGCATCTATGTCCTGCTTTAACTCCTTTGGGTGTGTACCTAGGAGTGGAATTGCTGAGTCCTCACTGTTTCTGCACCCACCTCCCAACTTTGTTGTTGTTCAGTCGCTAAGTCGTGTTTGACTCTTTGTGACCCCATAGACTGCAGCATGCCAGGCTCCTCTGTCCTCCACCATCTCCTGGAGTTCGTTCACATTCATGTACACTCAGGCAGTGATGCTATCTAACCAGCTCATCCTCCGCTGCCTGCTTCTTTTGCCGTCAGTCTTTGCCAGCATCAGGGTCTTTTCCAGTGAGTTAACTCTTCACATCAGGTGGCCAAAGTACTAGAGCTTCAGCTTCAGCATCTGTTGTGTCAGTGGATATTCAGGGTTGATTTCCTTTAGGATTGCCTGATTGAATCTCATTTGCAGTCCAAGGGACTCTCCAGAGTCTCCTGCAGCACCACAATTTGAAAGCATCAATTCTTCAGCGCTCAGCCTTCTTTATAGTCCAACTCTCACATCCATACATGACCACTGGAAAAACCATAGCTTTGATTATACGGACCTTTGTTGGCAAAGTGGTGTCTCTGGTTTTTAATATGCTGTCTAGGTTTGTCATAGCTTTTCTTCCAAGGAGCAGGCATCTTTTAATTTTATGGCTGCAGTCACCATCCACAGTGATTTTTGGAGCCCAAGAAAATAAAATCTGTCACTGCTTCCACTTTTTCCTCTTCTCTTTGCCATGAAATGATGAGAATAGATTCCATGATCCTAGTGTTTTGAATGTTGAGTTTGAAGACAGATTTTTCACTCTTNTATGGCTGCAGTCACCATCCACAGTGATTTTTGGAGCCCAAGAAAATAAAATCTGTCACTGCTTCCACTTTTTCCTCTTCTCTTTGCCATGAAATGATGAGAATAGATTCCATGATCCTAGTGTTTTGAATGTTGAGTTTGAAGACAGATTTTTCACTCTTGTCTATCACCCTTGTCAAGAGGCTCTTTTAGTTCTTCATTTTTTGCCATTAGAGTGGTATCATCTGCATATCTGAGGCTGTTGATACTTCTTGCAATCTTGATTCCAGCTTGTAAATCATCTAGCCATACACTTTAGGTTTTCTCTTTTTTCTTGTACTTCAGAGAGGGGTTTTCTCCTTTCCCCAGTGGTAAACTGCAGTGGCTTCTTATCTTGCTGCCTCGTTTATGAGTAGTGGGGCTATTCTGTTTTCCTGGCCCAGCTTCAGTCTTAGGAACCCTCTGTCCCTGACCCTTAAGGTAAAGCTCTGTCAGAAATCCTGTCCCTCCTCAGTGGGAAGCTTTAATCACGAGAGCCCAGCATGGTTTTCTCCTTCTCCCTGTGAAGTAGAAGGCTTTTCCCCCCTTTTCTCTTTACTTAGTAGTTGTTATATTTACCTCTGTCAGGAGGATAACACTGTTTCTCTTTCCCTCTGTAGCTTCAAACTTTTGTTTCTTACAGGACAAGGAGCTGGAAAAGGTTTTTGATTTGCTTGCAGAGGTAGCTACTCCTTTCTACCAAGACCTGTAGCAGCCAATGGGCTTTCTCTGGTCTCCCGCCCTGCTCTCCGTCTACACTGTGAGTGTGTAGTGGCGGTTTGTGGAGAAAGCGTGCAAGCAGGCGTGAACTCCCCTTGTGTCTGCAGTAACAGGTTTCTGTATTTCCATGCAACCCATACTCAGGTATTAGCACGGGGTTGAATATACCCAAATTCTTTTCACCCACTTGCACTGTGGCTTCATCTTACTTCTGTCCTCTTCCACATGTGACCTACTGCTTACATCTCATCTTCCCTTGGCATCTGTCTTTCCTTAAGATTTCAAGCTAGATGATGATTCTACAACCATAGCTTTCTAAATGGATTCAAGAATAGTTACGGTTTTGTAGATTATTTGGCTTTTTCTTGTTTATAGTGGGAGTACTAATTTTTTCCAGTTTCTTCATCCTAGACAGAAGCTGGAATTCCTCTGTAATTAAATATGCTGTTTTTGCTTAAATGTTTCATTTAAGAAACATTTCAACATTACAGGAAAGTTGCAGGTATAGTCCGTGAACTCCTGTGTACCCTTTACCTAACTCACCAGTTATTAATATTTTGCCAAATAGGCTATATCACTATCTTCCTGCATTTGCATATTATTATTGTTATTGGCCATTTAAGAATAGCGTGCCCTAAGCTCATGACTGTTCACCCTGAATATTTCAGTGTCTTTTTTTTTTTAACTTGGTAATAGATGAAGAACTTTATGTCACAGTTACATACTGTTATTATTATATGCATCTGTAATTTGTATTCATTAAAATTTCTTTCTATCTGTAGGTGTCATTAATGGGATTGGAAATTTTAAGTGCCTTTGTGGACAGATTATCAACACGATTTAAGTCCTATGTAGCAATGGGTAAGTTAATTTTATTTATAAATTATTTTAGTGTTTGACCTACTGACTTTTTCATAGTTTTTGTTTAACAGAATTAGTTCTCTGTAAATGCACAAATGTAATTGTATACAATTCAGAGACCCACTACTTAGCATTTTAATTTGCTGAGATATAAAAGATTTTAAGCCTATTTAAATAAATATATTTCCTTTAAGACAAAAACAAAAGCAAAAAAATTACTGAATATACATCTAATAGATTTTTACTTCATATTTCAAATTTTTTTTACTGTATCTTTTACTTTTTTGTAACATGTTAATAATTTACAAAACAATTTGCAGCACCACTTTTCAGCCTTATCTGTGGTGAAGGACCAGTTTTTTCATTGCTAGTCTATGGCAGACCAGTATTTTATAAAATACAGTACAAATAAATTATAGTGAAACGAAATGATAAAAAAATACAGGGCTTAATTTTTATTGTGAGAGTCAACAAATGTAAAATTTACTTTGGTCACATTGTTTCCAAACCTTGTTTTAGAGAAACTCACTGTCTGGACCACAAGATGTTTGTGGACTGGTCCTGGGCTGCTGGCCATACTCTGAACAGCACTTCTGGTGTGTCTGCAGTCCAGAATGCTGTGCTGGTATCACACTTGTGTATAGTAGTTAGATGGCAGACTGGGCTTTGACTTACCTTTTCAACCTAAGTGACCTTTGTGTGCCTTTTGGAGTGCTTCAATGAGTGGATTTGGTCCTATTATATAGAAATGTATTTAAGGGTAACCTCACATGTTTGTGATTTCTTTTATGGATTCTGTTAATGCGTCACAGTGTATCATCACCCTTATTTTCAAATTATCTTTTGTCAGCTTCATGTTCAGTATACCACTCAATTTTGCCAATTTATGCCTTTATTTTTACTGCCTCTCCTTTCAATGGAAGTATCTTAGTAACTGTCCCTATCTGTATTATTTCCTTTTTAATCAATACCTGGTTCCAATTCAATCTTTGTATGAATAGCTTCTGAAAAGATTTTTGAAACTGTCAGTCTCCTGGTTAAAATCCTGTGATAGATGTTAACATGTGTTACTTGCTTATGTATTATCTTACAGTATTTTGAATTAACATTTAGGGAATTTTACATAAAAATTCATATTTGCAGCTTGTCTTGAAAAACTGGCCAGTGTGGCAACCCTGATCTTCTTTCCATTCCCACATAATGAATATCGGCAGAAGCTCTGCGGTAGCTTCCTCTTTGTCTTGGTCACGAGCGTTCTAGTCCTTAAGTTCCTCCCATCTCCTCTTGCCTCCTCATAACTGGAATTTTGGTTATAATACACAGGTTGGAATACTGCAGTTCTCGGATCTGGTTCATTTTTGGTGTTTCTGGTACCTCCTTGACTGTAGGCAGCTGAATTTGTGACCCTTGCCCTATCAGTTGTTGCAGACAATATTTCAGACTTCAGAGTAATTCTAGGTATTGCATATCTCACTTATTTCTCACTCATAACCAGATGGAGTTTGATGTATGTACTGACTGCTTGAATTTAGGTACTGTGGAAGTATTAGGACCAGAATCCTCGTTTGCTGCCTTCCAGGACTATCCTGTTTTCAAAACTTACTTCTGATTTTGCTGTCCTTGGAGTTTTAGTCTTCTCAGCCCGTATGACTCTTGTCCACCTCAGCAGCCTTATTTATCTGTGATTGTCAGTAAATACTCTCCACTTTTGTTAATCAAAAACTTGCTCACTCTTGTTAGTTCTGGCTTAACTTGTTTATGCCTCTGCTATGCTGTTATTTCTTTTTCAAATCTTCTCTTCTCCAGGGTCCTTCCTTTCTCTTTTAATGATTTACTTCTGATTTCGGTATCTGGGAGTTTTTCAGCCTAATCTCACCCAGTGCTGAATTTTTCTTTACTTCATGATTCTTTACCCTTAAAAATTAATTAATTACGTTAAGCTGTTTTTGTTGGCTAGTGTTTTTTGTATATATTTCCCACATGTCTACATTGTCTTATGTGTGTAGCTTTTTATCTGTTAATCTCTTACTCTTTTTGTTTACCCCTGTGCATTTACTGTTAGCGTTGTTTTCACTTTAAACCCTAAGTGTTCATTATTGTTCTTAGTGAAACTTGAGCTTGTTATTACTTGAGAGTCAGTATGATATAATAGGAATATTTCATCACAGTTTTGCTACCATTTATTGAATGCCCACTTTTTATCCATTTACTGGGCTTCTCTGCTTTACATAAATGAAAGATTATCCTCAAATAATTATTTCTAATTTGTGTGACAAATTACCTTTACAACATAGGCTGCAGTGTATCTTTGTGCTCTTAAAGATACAGTACTAAACTAAGAATCCCAGAGTTGACTTAAAGAATCTGCCTGCAATGCAGGAGACCCGGGTTTGATCCCTGGGTTGGGAAGAGCCCCTCGAGAAGAGAATGACTACCCAGTCCACTATTCTTGCCTGGAGAATTCCACATCGAACATGACTAAGCAACTAACACTTTCTTGTTTTACCCTGTTTTAAATCTTAGCCAAACTATCTTAGAAGACTTTCCTTGAAAGGAAATTGAATTAAGTTATGTGCTGGAGGTCTTTTTTTGATTAGGTAATCTTAGGTATATGTAACTTGATATGAGTGATGCTGTTTTTCTTTTGATACACTTAGGTTAACTATTGTTACAGATATTTTTAATCTTTTTATATTAATAGTGAAGTTTTAGGAAAATTGGGATCCATGGTCAGTTTTAGTACCAAAAAGAGTATGGACTCTATTAATGTAATTCATTAGTATATTTACATTTTCTTTTGTGACTAGATGTTTTATGGAAAACTTAAATGTTCAAACCTCTCCAACACACGATTTAATTTAACACTGATCACCATCCTTGGTTATTTTTTGTCTGTCCCCTACCCGCCACTCCCACCCTTGGCCATGCAGGTTGCAGGATCGTAGTTCCCCAACCAGGGATTGAACCTGGCCTTTGGCAGTGAAAGCAGGGAGTCCTAACTACTGGACTGCCAGGGAACTTTATGAAAACAAAATCCAGTAAAGATGTTTAAAGATATTTACAAATCTTAAACAGATAAGTTTTAATCCAAAATGATAATTGTAGAAAGTATTAGAGCAGTCGGGGGTACATGGTCCTCAGCTTTGCATCTTGTAAATGGTTTGCATCTTATACAATGCTAAGAGAATAAAATATGCTAACAGCTATGTTTCCATGTGTATACTCACTAATAAAATATACTTATTCCTTCCATGTTTCACTGTCCAAATTCCAGTCTATGATAGATGTATTTATTTAACAAGTTATTTTTGAGAGTTTACAGAGTGAAAAGCTCTGTGTTGGATTCCCAGTGATGATTGATTGCATATGTTGAGTAATAAATAATTTGGTGGTCATTGTATACGGATCTGTAAGGAAGAGTGCTGACGCTTCTGAATGCTTGTTACGGTCTTGGCACAGGTGCTTTTTACCAGTTTTACTTATTCTCTCACTTGCCGTGTGAGTTATAGACCTGGATCCCTCCTTACTTTACAGACGAGAAAACTAACAGAAGTTTACTGTCTTATGTAATTAAATAACCAATAGAGCTAGAAATAAATCTTGTTCTATTTGACTCCAAGAGTATAGATATTAAAAAGGATTCTAGTGCAAAAAATTTATGAAATTTTGTTAATAGCTGTAAGTCTGAAGTTTATGTAGTGTGAAGCCTTTTGATTTTGTTGTTTATGTTTTATAAATTTTAGTTTTTAAATTGAAGTGAGCTCCTGTTTGGGTCAGATTTTTTTTTTGACTGCAGTTTAGGAGATCTCAGATCTCCCACCAAGGATAGAACTCTGGAGTGGAAGCAAGTAGACTTAACCACTGGACCACAAGGAAAGTCCCTTTATTTTCTTTTTGGAGTTAAACTCAACCGCTCAGGAATGAAGTGTCTATTTTTATTTTCCCATTATTGTTATGTGGTTGTTAATACACATACACACACACACGCACACCACCTTAGGTACAAATAAATGGAATTAATTATGATCGTGGCCTAGAAGATTACTTAAATCCTGGTTTTCACTACTTGATACTTGTGTGACCTTGATCCAGGTATTTAAAATGCCTCTGGACCTTCTTCATCCAGTGGACCTATTCTATTTCATAGGGTTGTTATGAGGATTAAATGAGGTAATTCAGAGCTTCAGTTCAGTTCAACCACTTAGTCATGTCCGTGTCTTTGCGTCCCTATGAACCGCAGCACTCGAGGCCTCCCTGTCCATCACCAACTCTTAGAGTCTCCCCAGACATGTGTCCATTGAGTCAGTGATGCCATCCAACCATCTCATCCTCAGTCATCCCCTTCTCCTCCTGCCCTCAATCTTTCCCAGCATCAGGGTGTTTTCAGATGAGTCGGCTCTTCACATCAGGTGGCCAAAGTATTGGAGTTTCAGCTTCAACATCAGTCCCTCCAATGAACACCCAGGACTGATCTCTTTTAGGATCGACTGATTGGATCTCTTTGCATTCCAAGGGACTCTCAAGAGTCTTCTCCAACACCACAGTTCAAAAGCATCAATTCTTCAGCATTCAGCTTTCTTTATAGTTCAACTCTCGCATCCATACATGACCACGGGAAAAACCATAGCCTTGACTAGACAGACCTTTGTTGGCAAAGTAATGTCTCTGCTTTTTAATGTGCTGTCTAGGTTGGTCATAACTTTTCTTCCAAGGAGTAAGTGTCTTTTACTTTCTTGGCTGCAGTCACCATCTGCAGTGATTTTGGAGCCCCCCCAAATAAAGTCTGACACTATTTCCACTGTTTCCCCGTCTGTTTGCCATGAAGTTATGGGACCAGATGTCATGATCTTAGTTTTCTGAATGTTGAGCTTTAAGCCAACATTTTTACTCTCCTCTTTGACTTTAATCAAGAGGCTCTTTAGTTCTGCTTCACTTTCTGCCATAAGGGTGATGTTATCTGCATATATGAGGTTATTGATATTTCTCCCGGCAATCTTGATTCCAGCTTGTGCTTCTTCCAACCCAGCGTTTCTCATGATGTACTCTGCATATAAGTTAAATAAGCAGGGTGACAATATAAGCGTTGATGTACTTCTTTTCCTATTTGGAACCAGTCTGTTTTTCCATGTCCAGTTCTAACTGTTGCTTCTTGACCTGCATAGAGGTTTCTCAAGAGGCAGGTCAGGTGGTCTGGTATTCCCANGTGAGGAAGATCCCCTGGAGGAGGAAATGGCAACCCACTCCAGTATTCTTGCTGGGAAACCCCATGGACAGAGTCTGGCGGGCTACAGTCCATGGGGTTGCAAAAGAGCTGGACGAGACTGAGTATGCAAAGTACCAAATGCCAAGTGCCACGTGAGTGATGCCCTCATCAAGCTCCTCATCGGGCTCTGCTCTGGGGGATCCCAAATGCAAGCATGACCACGACCTAATTTCAGCATCACTGATGCTCCTGCCCCTTTAAACAGGTGAGGAATCCCTAGCTCTGAGAAGACGCCCAAGGGAGGGGTGAAGACAAGTCCCCCCCATGACCACTTTCTGAACTTTCTCACTGCCCGGGTTTTGCAGGATGAGGCCAGGGGAACTGCAGCATCCTCTCTCGTCCCCTGCCTATGTGGCTTTTCTGTGCTTTCAAATTTCACTGCCGGTTGACAGACTTGTCACCTGTCATAAGAGCAGAATCCATTATTGTTATCAATACAGGTAACGGATCATTAAACAACAAATGCGCTAATCTCATTAAGTCATTTATTTAATTAATTTATTTTAATTCATGTAATTAGTTAATATGATAATGCTTTCTTTCATCCAAAGACTGCCTGCAGGCTCTCCAAGCTGAGTGTATTATTATTAATGGCTTGTCACATGTTGAGAAGGAAGAAGTTTGGGGAGTTGCTCAAAGTCACAGAGTGGCCTGGTGGGGATCATTTAGCCTGTGGGGAAGCCCACAGCTCTTTATCTCCTTCTCTCCCTGAATGTCAATGCCACCCATCCTTCGGGACTCAGCTTAGGAGTCATGTCCAGCAGGAAGTGCCCCCCACTCCGAACCAATGTCTCCTGGCTGGGTTAGATGGCTCTCAGTGTAGCACACGTCATGACTGCAGAGTGCCTCCCCCCATCAGAATGCACATCCTTTGGGAGAAAGGTCTGGATTATGACAGCAACAGCAGCAACCACAATACAGCAACTACCATGCTTCACTGAGCACCTACTCTGTGCCAAGCGTCTTCCAAAGCACAGGGCAAAGATAGTCACCTTTCCCTGGTGGCTCAAAGGGTAAAGAGCTGCCTGCAATGTGGGAGACCCAGGTTCGGGCAACCCACTCCGGTACTCTTGCCTGGAAAATCCCATGGACGGAGAAGCCTGGTAGGCTACAGTCCATGGGGTCACAAAGAGTCAGACAGGACTGAGCAACTTCACTTTCTTTCACCTTCATAATTGATTTACAATGTGTTCATTTCTGCTGTACAACAAAGCAACTCAGTTATACATATATATTCTTTTTGTATTCTTTTCCATTATGGTTTATCACAGGATATTGAATATATTTCCCTGTGCTATACAGTAGGACCTTGCGGCTTATCCATTTTCCACATAACAGTGTGCCTCTGCTAGTCTCAAACTTCCAGTCCAACCCTCCTCTCCCTCCCTCCCCTTTGGCAACCATGAGTCCATACTCTATGTCTGTGAGTCTGTTTCTATTTCATAGATAAGTGAAAGTGAAAGTATTAGTCATTCAGCCATCTCTGACTCTTTTGCGACCCCATGGACCATAGTCTGCCAGGCTCCACTGTCCGTGGGATTCTCCAGGCAAGAACACTAGGGTGAGTCGCTATTCCTTTCTCCAGGGGATCTTCCCAGGAACTGAACGTGGGTCTCCTACACTGCAGGCAGATTCTTTACTGTCTGAACCACCATGATTTCCTATCATATTTTAGATTCCACCAATAAGTGATATCACAAGGCGTTTGTCTTTCTCTGTCTGACTTACTTCGCTTAGTACGATCATCTCGAGGCCCACCCATGCTGCGGTAAACAGCATTATTTTATTCTTTTTTATGGCTGAACTGTGGTGTTGGAGAAGACCCTTGAGAGTCCCTTGGACTGCAAGGAGATCCAACCAGTCCATTCTAAAGGTGATCAGTCCCTGATATTCATTGGAAGGACTGATGTTGAAGCTGAAACTCCAATACTTTGGCCACCTGATGCGAAGAGCTGACTCATTTGAAAAGACCCTGATGCTGGGGAAAATTGAGGAGGAGAAGGGGATGACAGAGGATGAGATGTTGGATGGCATCACCGACTTAATGGACATGGGTTTGGGTAAACTCTGGGAGTTGGTGACGGACAGGGAGGCCTGGCGTGCTGCAGTTCATGGGATCGCCAAGAGTCGGACACGACTGAGCGACTGAGCTGAACTGGAGTCTATTTTGTATATATACTGTATCATCTATCAACATTGGGGTGCACGTGCAAAATAGTCATCTTTGATTCTCACTCCAACAGTGAAAGGTAGAAATGGTTTTCTTTTTGGTTTTGTTTGTTTTGAGGTTTTGCGGGGGTGGGGGGGGCGGGGGAGGCAGTTCTTGGGGTTGATTAAAGAAATGGAAACTTCAGGCAGTCAGAAAATTTGCCAAGGGCCACTCATTGGAACTGGGATTCAAACTCATGTCCAGGTGACCCCCAAAACAGACCCTTTAACTTCTAAACTCAGCTGTCTTATTCATTCTGGAAGTCTCCACCTCTAGCATGAGGTCTATTTACTAAATGCTTATATAAGGAGTGGGCTTCCCTTGTAGTTCAGCTGGTAAAGAATCCACCTGCAATGCAGGAGACCCGGGTTCAATCCCTGGGTTGGGAAGGTTCCCTGGAGAAGGGAAAGGCTACCCACTCCAGTATTCTGGCCTGGAAAATTCCATGGACTCTATAGTCCATGGGGTCGCAAAGAGCTGGACACAACTGAGCGACTTTTACTCACTCTATATAATGAGTGAATGCTTTAATTCTCCCTTGACAAATTTGAACCTCATAACAAGACAAAGACCCCGTCGCTGAAGGAAAAGTGACAGCAACATGTTTAGAAGAGTTCTGTTATTATCATGGAAGTGATCATTCGCAGTAATGATGAAGGACATTAAAAATTTCAGTACTGTTGATGGGATTACATTTTATCTGAAGGCTTAAAACCAGACACAAAACAATAATTCCATTAGTTGCTGAAAATGGTAATAATCCCAGTGAATATGAATTTTATCGCTATGGTAACCATAAAGCCCAGAGATAATAAACAAAAAGTTCCTGCATGTTGTGGGGAGTACATTTTGTTGCCTCTACTCCGGCAGGCATCATAATTCCATTAGTAGTTAAAAATTGTAATAATGCCCTTGACACTAATTTTTATTGCTATACCTGTAAAACACAAAGATAAGAAATAATTTTGTCAACTGAAAGTGGTGATAATAACTCAGTTGCAGTAGTGAGAGGCCTGTGGTTTGGTTTCAGTGTGACTAGCATCTTGATTGCAGGGAGGAGGGTAACAGCTGAAATAGTCACTCAGAAGCTGTTTTGCATTTAAGTGCGTTCTTCCATTTCTAGTGCCTTCTTGGTGGATGCTGGCTCTGCCATGAGCTTGTGATCACCCTGAGGCTCAGTCTTCCAATCTGTTAAATGGGATGATGTGGATTCCATTTCAGTTAAGACTGATATCAGGGGATACAGCCACCCAAGTCAAGGTGGGCCTGACCATGTGGAACTTACGTTTTGGGAGGAAGACAGATATTAACACTATTCACAGGCACAGTCTTTGTATCAGTAAGGAATCTGTCAAGAAAACAAGCCACTCTGTGTATTCCAAGTATGAAGGGATTCAGGGTTGGAAATCCGAGGTCTCCCTGATGTTGCAAGGCAGGGAGCCACCCCTGATGAGCTGGTTTTCAGGAGCTCATCCAGAAGCCACTGGGAAGCTCCCAGAAGCCACCTCAGCCTGCAATCCTGATGCAGGTACCCCTCAAGAAGCCCTCCTGGGCATTGCTTCCAGCCTCATGTCTGCACACCTGTCTGGCTGCAGCATCTCTGGAGCACAATGTCTCTCTTTCTCCTCCTCGCATCGTATGTCCCACCAGTGCCTCAATGGCCAACTCCAACCCCGAGCCATCCTGGGGAGGGGCTCTGGGAAAAGGCAGTCCCTGGCCATCTTTCCACAGTGACAGAGATGCTGACCTGGCCACAGACAACCCTGTATAATTCACAAGTTATCACTTCATCAGAGCCCGGAAGGGCAAGCTTGAGGACCAGGAGGGATGGGTAAGGGAGGACCTGGGGGACTTTAGGGATTCTGGGAAGGCTTCCTGGAGGAAATGAACTTTGAGAACCAGAGGATAAGTAAGACTAGGCCCAGTGCAGGGAATGGTAAGAGACCAAAGAGGGGAGAAAACTAGGAAAAAGCATTCCAGGCAGTGGGAACAGCATGTACCAAGTAGGACTTTGCTTTCATTGGCTCCCTCTGGGGGGCTTCTCCTGCAAGTCAGTGGCGGAGCCCCACAGGCGGGCTGGGAGCAGGGCAGGGGGTTGACATAGAGGCGTCTCGAAGGCAGCGCCGGAGTTTGCTCACGTCACCAAGTCTTAGCATCCAGACTTCACCGTAGCATGTAATTGTTTTGATGAAAAGCTTTTCATGAATGTGGCATCTCAGAGTGACTAGAACGTTGACTCATGTTTCACAACTTAAGTACCTTGTTG
>SJYX01012146.1:393868-436815 GCA_006410675.1 Oreotragus oreotragus
GGGGGAGGCAGTTCTTGGGGTTGATTAAAGAAATGGAAACTTCAGGCAGTCAGAAAATTTGCCAAGGGCCACTCATTGGAACTGGGATTCAAACTCATGTCCAGGTGACCCCCAAAACAGACCCTTTAACTTCTAAACTCAGCTGTCTTATTCATTCTGGAAGTCTCCACCTCTAGCATGAGGTCTATTTACTAAATGCTTATATAAGGAGTGGGCTTCCCTTGTAGTTCAGCTGGTAAAGAATCCACCTGCAATGCAGGAGACCCGGGTTCAATCCCTGGGTTGGGAAGGTTCCCTGGAGAAGGGAAAGGCTACCCACTCCAGTATTCTGGCCTGGAAAATTCCATGGACTCTATAGTCCATGGGGTCGCAAAGAGTTGGACACAACTGAGCGACTTTTACTCACTCTATATAATGAGTGAATGCTTTAATTCTCCCTTGACAAATTTGAACCTCATAACAAGACAAAGACCCCGTCGCTGAAGGAAAAGTGACAGCAACATGTTTAGAAGAGTTCTGTTATTATCATGGAAGTGATCATTCGCAGTAATGATGAAGGACATTAAAAATTTCAGTACTGTTGATGGGATTACATTTTATCTGAAGGCTTAAAACCAGACACAAAACAATAATTCCATTAGTTGCTGAAAATGGTAATAATCCCAGTGAATATGAATTTTATCGCTATGGTAACCATAAAGCCCAGAGATAATAAACAAAAAGTTCCTGCATGTTGTGGGGAGTACATTTTGTTGCCTCTACTCCGGCAGGCATCATAATTCCATTAGTAGTTAAAAATTGTAATAATGCCCTTGACACTAATTTTTATTGCTATACCTGTAAAACACAAAGATAAGAAATAATTTTGTCAACTGAAAGTGGTGATAATAACTCAGTTGCAGTAGTGAGAGGCCTGTGGTTTGGTTTCAGTGTGACTAGCATCTTGATTGCAGGGAGGAGGGTAACAGCTGAAATAGTCACTCAGAAGCTGTTTTGCATTTAAGTGCGTTCTTCCATTTCTAGTGCCTTCTTGGTGGATGCTGGCTCTGCCATGAGCTTGTGATCACCCTGAGGCTCAGTCTTCCAATCTGTTAAATGGGATGATGTGGATTCCATTTCAGTTAAGACCGATATCAGGGGATACAGCCACCCAAGTCAAGGTGGGCCTGACCATGTGGAACTTACGTTTTGGGAGGAAGACAGATATTAACACTATTCACAGGCACAGTCTTTGTATCAGTAAGGAATCTGTCAAGAAAACAAGCCACTCTGTGTATTCCAAGTATGAAGGGATTCAGGGTTGGAAATCCGAGGTCTCCCTGATGTTGCAAGGCAGGGAGCCACCCCTGATGAGCTGGTTTTCAGGAGCTCATCCAGAAGCCACTGGGAAGCTCCCAGAAGCCACCTCAGCCTGCAATCCTGATGCAGGTACCCCTCAAGAAGCCCTCCTGGGCATTGCTTCCAGCCTCATGTCTGCACACCTGTCTGGCTGCAGCATCTCTGGAGCACAATGTCTCTCTTTCTCCTCCTCGCATCGTATGTCCCACCAGTGCCTCAATGGCCAACTCCAACCCCGAGCCATCCTGGGGAGGGGCTCTGGGAAAAGGCAGTCCCTGGCCATCTTTCCACAGTGACAGAGATGCTGACCTGGCCACAGACAACCCTGTATAATTCACAAGTTATCACTTCATCAGAGCCCGGAAGGGCAAGCTTGAGGACCAGGAGGGATGGGTAAGGGAGGACCTGGGGGACTTTAGGGATTCTGGGAAGGCTTCCTGGAGGAAATGAACTTTGAGAACCAGAGGATAAGTAAGACTAGGCCCAGTGCAGGGAATGGTAAGAGACCAAAGAGGGGAGAAAACTAGGAAAAAGCATTCCAGGCAGTGGGAACAGCATGTACCAAGTAGGACTTTGCTTTCATTGGCTCCCTCTGGGGGGCTTCTCCTGCAAGTCAGTGGCGGAGCCCCACAGGCGGGCTGGGAGCAGGGCAGGGGGTTGACATAGAGGCGTCTCGAAGGCAGCGCCGGAGTTTGCTCACGTCACCAAGTCTTAGCATCCAGACTTCACCGTAGCATGTAATTGTTTTGATGAAAAGCTTTTCATGAATGTGGCATCTCAGAGTGACTAGAACGTTGACTCATGTTTCACAACTTAAGTACCTTGTTGAATTTATTTTTGACAGTGTTGTCATGGTTTTGACAAATAATTTCTTTCCCCTTCTAGGACTAAAGGTTACACAGCCCTCCACAACAGTCCCACTCAGGCACATTTGCATTCTTCCAGCTCTCAGCTAAGACAACATTGAAAAGACAGAATAAACTGCTGACAGAATAAACAGAATTTCCTGAGGCTGGGAAAGATCGAGGGCAGGAGGAGAAGGGGACTTCAGAGGATGAGATGGTTGGATGGCATCACTGACTCGATGCACATGAGTTCGAGCAAATGCATTCTTCCAGCTCTCAGCTAAGACAACATTGAAAAGACAGAATAAACTGCTGACAGAATAAACAGAATTTCCTGAGGCTGGGAAAGATCGAGGGCAGGAGGAGAAGGGGACTTCAGAGGATGAGATGGTTGGATGGCATCACTGACTCGATGCACATGAGTTCGAGCAAACTCCAGGAGATGGTGAAGGACAGGGAAGCCTGGCATGCTGTAGTCCACGGGGTCACAAAATGCTGGACACAACTGAGTGACTGAACAACCCCAACAACAAGATATTTGGGGGTAGTGGGGAGAGTGGGGGACAGGGAGACCCTGAGTTCAGTTTTGAACATGTGGATTTTGTGGTATACTGGAGACCTCCAAAAAGGGGTGGCAAGTGACAATTTCTCTGTTGGTGTGGAATCTAGCAGTGAGGGCTGCTCTTCAGATAGAGACTTTGAAGACATGGATAGAGGTGGTAACTGAAGGCAAGATGGTGGATGAGGAAGAACAGAGCAGGAAGGACCTTCAGGGAACATTGACACTTAATGCCAGATAAGAGACAAAGGGCAAGTGTCCAGAAAAGTGAGACGACGGACAGAAAATTACCACATCGAATAAGCCAGTGGAAACGGGCGTTTCAGGGAAGAGAGAGATCTGAAGTATATCCACATGTTTAGCGGCATAGAGAGCGCTGGCCACCACAGTGAGAGCAGCTTGTTGGAGAGAGCTGAGGGAACCCAGACCAGCATGGGCTGAGGAAGGAGGAGAAATGAGACATACTGGCTACTCTTTGGGGCTGTATGGCCCCCAAGCTGGGGAGAGAGGCAGGGTGGCAGCTGGAGAAAGTGGAGGCGTTTGTTTTTCAAAACATGGGTGGGATTTGAAAGATCCAAGAGAACAAAATGCAGGAGAGGGGGGAAAAAAAAAAAGAGGCAACCAAAGCAGGTTGCAGGAATGAAGCTAAGGCAAGCACTATGTGGGATGCCTTTGTAACAATGTAGGTGGGCCTAGAGGTGATCATACTAAGAGAAGTAAGTCAGACATAGAAAGACAAACACCAAACAATACCCTTACGTATGGAATCTAAAATACGGCACGAAAATGGACTTACCTGTGAAATGGAAACCGAGCCACATACTCAGAGAACAGACTTGTGGTTGCCAAGGGGGAGGGGTGGTGGGAGAGGGGTGAACTGGGAGCTTGGGATTAGCAGATACAAACTAGTATACAGAGAATGGATAAATAAAGTCCTACTGAATAGCACTGGGAAGTGTATTCAATATCCTTGATAAACCATAATGAAAAATAGTGTATATATATATAATGGAATCATTTTGCTGTACAGCAGAAATTAACACAACACTGTAAATCAACTATATTTCAATAAAATAAATGTTTCAAAACTTATGCAGGGCACAGACTTAAGGAGACATTCATTCCTTAAAAAGCAGGGGCATTGCCCAGCCCTTAGACTGTGCACCTCCTTAATTTTGCAAAAATCTTGTGGAGCACAGGGTGACTCTGAATGCTGCTTTCTCCCAAAGAAAAGCCCCCAAGAGGAAGTTATCATCAAATTTTTAGAACTTGAAAGATCTCTAGAGTCTATCTATTTCTATGGCTCTTCAGACTGTCCTTAGGTGGGAAATCTTCCTCCAGGCTCACCCAGAAGCACGATAAACAAATTAGGAAAACAGAAGACTCCAGTGGAAATTGGGAGCCAGGAATACCAAACTATGGATGCTGCAAACCCAGGGAGCACAGAAGCCCAGAGGCTCTACAGGTCAGCTTGCAAACCTCTGGTCTCATTCAAGGTCCCCCTATTCATTTGTGTATTCACTGCAAATTTCAGTCCAGCCTTTTGGGGGCGAGAAGCCAGGTGATGGGAAGCAGCAGGAAAGCCACACAGCTATGGAATCCTCTCTCCGTTGCAAAGGTGAACTTTGCTTTCAACTAACCCGGCACTTTTAAATTAAATGGATTTATCTCTGCCCTGCCTGTTCTGTTCCCCAGAGGATTCAAGGCAACATACAGAGATATAAGTGATCCAATAAGATAAAAGTGAATGATGTATACAAGTTGATAATAAAATAGCAAAGGGGAGACAATGGGAGAAAGGTTTGGACCTGAGGTTGCTCACTGACCCAGCCACTGGCTTGAAGGGGGTCACAAACAAACAGAGAGAGGAGGACAGAGAGAGACAGAGAGAAACAGAGAAAGAAGAGAGACACGCGAAAAGAGAAATGGACTGGGAAGAAGGAAGGGAGAGGAGGCAGAGAGGAGAGGAGATCAGCGTGAGGCCGAGGTGCAGACCGGACAAGACACACTGGACCTCAGAGGAGACTTTCAGAGCTGAGTCTTCACACCTCAGCTCCACTGCTTGGCTGCACCGTTGAGGGCAGCCTCCTTACCATCCCTGGCCTCAGTTTCCTCATCTGGGAAGTATGAAGAAGAACCTTTGCTCTCTCTGCCACCCCCAATCCCACTCCCTCCTGGGCTGCAGCCAGCACCAGGAGGTGACTGCTGACTCAGGGGCTGCCCTGAGGTCTGTTAGAGCAGTGATTTTCTTCTGCTCCACGTGGCAGGCTGGTGTAGCTCCCCAGTTTGACTGGGCTCCGGCACGTCCCAGTGCCCATCATCAGACCTGGCAGAGGGACCGGTAAGGTGGAGGGGGTGGGCTTTGTCTGCCTCTAGGGGTTCCCTCTGCTTCTTTCTACCGAATGGGAAGACAAGTTCCGGGGTGTTTTCTCTCCACCACTCTAAAATCTACTGGGAACTCGGGGCGGGGTTGACACGGAGGCAAATGTGAAATAGATCTGTGCCGCTGGCAGCTCTCCCCCTCTTCTCGAGTGTGAAAAGCTCATAAAACAATTAGAGCCCATGCTGCCCTCCCGCCAGAGCAAGCAAGGTGGGTGTTTGTGCTTTGTCAAGTGTGATCAGCAGGGCGATAAGGGCTCCCCTTGCAGCTGTGGGCAAAGATAGGCAGCCCATAAACCTGGGTCACCAACGGGGCCCCGGGGTGAAAAGGTAAAGGAAGGAGAGGGCAGCACCGCCCTGTCCCAGAGAAAGTTTCCATCTGGAATTCTGACCTGCTCCGCGGGCAGCTTCTCCGACTCCACTGGACTTGGCCCAGACTTGGGGAAAGTTGCTGGTGGCGGTTGAATCAGAGTTTATCCATGTCTCACCAACAACCAGGGGTGACAGTAAGCTTCGAGGCATGGGTACAGGCAGGCCATTTGTCAAAGACCCGATCATTTCTGTTCTGAACCTGCAACCCTGCCCCCTGCCCCTTACCCCTGCCCGAGTCACTCATCATGCAGCCATGGGGGTCCCCAGGACCCTGATGCAGCCTGCATCAGTTCTGACTGGACAATGCCTAGGTCCTGCCAGGGGTTAAACACTGAATATCTCCCCTGACAACCCCTAGCCTCCTGACCATGAATATCTTAGAAGAATATGTGTGTGCTTAGTCGTTCATTCTTTGCAACCCCATGGACTGTAGCCCTCCAGGCTCCTCTGTCCATGGGATTTCCCAGGAAAGAACACTGGAGTGGGTTTCCATTTCCTCCTCCAGGGGATCTTCCTGGCAGAGATCAAACCCTCCTGAATTTGAAAGCAGGAGGGCCAGGGAGAGGACAGAGGGAGCGAACAGCCTTCCAGTGCCCTTGGGGACCGATGTGACTCTTACCAAATGCTTTCTCTCATTTAATTCTAACACAGGGAGGTGGCTCTGCCCTTTGAGAGTAACATACAGAAAAAAAAGTCTTTCATTAAATTTCCACCAGTGTGTCCTCAGGAGAGACACTTCAGTAAACTCCTGGGGGCAGTGGATAAGGGCCAAAACCACCAGTCATTCTGAGAAGGAAAGGAAATTGATCAGTGCCAGGGGTCAGAGTCTGACAGTGACCCATATGTTCTTGTGGTTTGGGATAAAATTCCCAGGAACAGAGGACAGGCGGTCTGAAGCCAAGCCCTTTCCTAGACGAGAAGTGAACTGGGAGGGGAGGTCAGTGAGCTAGCAGTTTCTCGTCATGATTCAAGATGTGTCCTCTGCAGTCATGCTACTCTTTAGTTGCCAGTTTCCTCATTGGGAAAATGAAGGACTAGGAATTGATGATCTCAACTCTACTCCTTCTGTGATTCAATGATTTTCATCCAGCTACTAAATGAAAGGAGTATCTATGGAGGAGGCAATTCCACCCAGCTGGGAGGTGGCATGACAGGACTTGAAGAGCACAAAATTAGGAAAAAACTCAGGCAGGGCTGCCATGTATGTTTGTTCAGGTTGCACACTGTGCAAAGGTATTCAGCTGATAGGCTGAGGTGGGTTGCTAGAATACCACTGAATTCAGCTCATGAAACAGCGCATCCTGGTACAGGGCTTCATCTTCCTGGATGGACCTTCTTCTAATGTGCACTTTGCCATATGAGCTAGTTGCAGAATTGAACTTGAGTTCAAAACTCAGTCTTGATCTTTTTTAGCTGTATGATCTCATGCCATTCAGAGAACTTGAACTTGAGTGTTGTCATCACAGAAATAGAGATTCCTTAAAATACTAAAAATAGAGTTGTCATATGATCCAGCAATCCCACTCCTGGGAGTGTATCTGAAGTAAACTCTAAATCAAAAACAAATACAGGCACCCAATGTTTATTTTTTAAAAAACCTTTATGAAAAACTAAGATCATGGCATCTGGCCCCATCACTTCATGGCAACGGTAGAAAAGTGGAAACAGTGACAGATTTTATTTTCTAGGGCTCCAAAATCACCTTGAACGGAGACTGCAGTCATGAAGTTAAGAGATGCTTGTTCCTTGGAAGGAAAGCTATGACAAACCAGACAACAGAGACGTCACTTTGTTGATAAAGGTCGGTCTAGTCAAGGCTATGGTTTTTCCAGTAGTCATGTGTGGATGTGAGAGCTGGACTGTGAAGAAGGCCGAGCGCTAAAGAATCAATGCTTTCAAATTGTGGTGCTAGAGAAGACTCTTGAGAGTCCCTTGGACAGCATGGAGATCCAACCAGTCACTCCTAAAGGAAATCAACCCTGAATATTCACTGGAAGGACTGACGCTGAAGCTGAAGCTCCAATACTTTGGCCACTCCAATACTTTATGAAGAGAGAACTCAGTGGAAAATACCCTGATGCCAAGAAAGATTGAGGGCAAAGGGAAAAGGGATCAGCAGAGGGTGAGATGATTAGATAGTACCACCAACTCAATGGATATGAATTTGAGCAAACTCTTGGAGATAGTGAAGGACAGGGGAGCTTGGCACGCTGCAGTCCATGGTGTCACAAAGAGTTGGACACAACTTAGTGACTGAAGGACAGCAACAACTTACGTGGAATCTAAAGAGATGATACAAATGAACTTATTTACAGAACAGAAACAGAATCACAGACTTCGAAAACCAATTTATGATTACCAACAGAGACAGGTTGGGGGGATAAATTAGGAGCTTTGGATTAACATATACACATTACATGTGTATATATAAAGCAGATTACCCACAAGAACTTACTGAAGAACACAGGGAACTCGACTCAATATTTTGTAATAATCTATATGGGAAAAGAATGTGAAAAAGAATAGATATATGTATATGTAAAGCTGGATCACTTTGCTGTACATCCGAAACTAACACAACATTGTAAATCAATTATGCCCCAATATAACATAAAAAATAAAGGAACTGGCAAAACCTAAAAATATATAACATTATCTTCTTAGTATTAAAAAAATCTACTAAGATACTGTCACATATATACATTGGACTATTTCTGCAGAAAATCCGAAAGATCCTCTTTTATAAATAACTACACATATGTATCGTTGTTATATATATTAGAGAAATTTCAACATGTCTGTAAATCTAGTGAGTCTGTAAATCAGTATTGTTGCTGAACCCTAAAATTACATGGGTCTGTGGTGTGCCTTAGGATTTTAGCTCTACTTTGCATTGAACCTAGGTTTGTTACAATCAGTGTCTACTTGGACTGTGTTTGAGGATCATCTCTACCAAATTTGTACCTGATGTTTGTTTGGTATCCACATGTGTTACTTCTCTTAAACTTGTACATCCTAAAATTTAGAAAATGGTTTTGATGTTGTAAAACAAACTTAGGGTTCCCAAAGGGGAAGCAGGGTGTGGGCAGGATAAATTGGGAGTTTGGGATTAGCAGATACAAACTACTACATATAGAATGGATAAACAGCAAGGTCCTACAGTATAGCAGAGGGGACTCTCTTCAATATCCTGTAGTAAAGCATACAGAAAAAATATGCAAATGTATATGTGTGTGTGTGTGTGTGTGTGTGTGTGTGTGTCTAAATGAAGCACTTTTCTGTGTGCCAGAAACTAACACATGTTATAAATCAGCTATAGTAGCGCTCAGTCCCTGAATCGTATCCGACTCTTTGCGACCCTATGGACTGTAGCCGGCCAGGCTTACTTGTCCAGGGAATTTTCCGAGTCGAGATACTTCAACTTAAAAAAAGAGAGAGAGAGAGAGGACTTCCCTGGTGGTCCAGTGATTAAGACTGTGCTCCCAGTGCTGGGGGCACAGGTTTGATCCCTGTTCAGGGAACTGAGATCCCACATGCCACATGGAGCTACCTAAAAAATAAATTTCAAAAAAAGGAAGAAAGAAATGACTGCTCTTTACCTGGTAATTCCACCCTTTTGCCTCCCCTTGCCATCACCCCCTGCCGACCATGGGATCATATTGTCCTAGTTTTCCATTTCCATCTGAGGATGTTCATCCGGAGTAATACCTGCAGCTTCCATATGAATGGGCAGTAGAAACCAGATGGAAGTCAGGGAAGGCATCACACTGTAATTGCACGAATAGGTTTTCATTTTTGCATGTGAACCCAAGCACTTACAACAGAAGCATCCTCTTCCCAGTGGTTTCTGCATTGCCTCTCTCTTCTTGGTTCTTCCATCTCTCACTAGAGAAAAAAAGAGACTGAAGGGTGGACATGGATCCCATACGTTCAAGCTGGGAGGCCCCAGAGGGGTCATCTGGTTCCATTTCCTCACCAAGGCTCCATAGTCAGGCATTATCCAATTATCATACTCTCTTGAAGTCACTTGCTGTCTGTTTCCCACAGTGGTGAGAACAAGTTGCTAACAGCTTTCTCAATGGGCATAATCACCCAATTTTAGAGCTGGACAGGCTCGGAACGGTGCCAATTGGAATGTACTTAGGGACACTCTACCTACCTTCAATCTAGCCGTGTGTTCTGAGTTATTCGTTCATGATCAGGTCCTGCCTTCAAAACTTCCTCATCACAGGACTCTTGTCTTTTAGAATTTGGAGAATGCTAATATTTATTCTTCTAGAGGGTTCCCAGGTGGCACTAGTGGTAAAGAATCCACCTTCCAATGCAGATGATGCAGAGATGCAGGTTCAATCCCTGGGTCGGGAAGATCTCCTGGAGTAGGAAATGGCACCCCACTCCAGTATACTTGCCTGGAAAATTCTATGGGTAGAGGATCCTGGTGGGCTACAGTTCATGGGACCACTAAGAGTTAGATACGACTGAGCAGCTGAATATACTTTTAGAAAACCCTGAAACATGATTCTTATATACATAAGGCCTTCCTTCCCAACCTTCAGTGACTTTCTAGTACAGACAGGATTGATCCAATTCATTGAACTGGCCCTTTGTTGTATATTCTGGGGGAAAAACACAGGCTCCCAGCAGCTGAGAAGGAAAATCAGAGACAGATTCCCATCAGTCCCTGCTTTTGCTATCACCTGCATGACCGTGGGCAAGTTTCCTCACCTCAGTAAGCCTCTGTTTCTTTGTCTGTAAAATGGGATGGTACTGATTCAGACTTTACAGGAAGTGTTCTAAGAGGTGATGCACAGTATGAAATAGTACATTCAGTTTCAGTTCAGTCACTCAGTTGCGTCCAACTCTCTGCAACCCCATGGACTGCAGCATGCCAGGCTTTCCTGTCCGTCACCAACTCCCAGAGCTTGCTCAAACTCATGTCCATTGAGTCCCTGATGCCATCCCACCATCTCATCTTCTTTCGTCCCCTTTTCTTCCCGCCTTCAATCTTTCCCAGCATCAGGGTCTTTTCCAATGAGTCAACTCTTCACATCAGGTGGCCAAAGTACTGCAGCTTCAGCTTCAGCATCAGTCCTTCCAATGAATATTCAGGACTGATTTCCTTGAGGATTGACTGGTTTCATCTCCTTGCTGACCAAGGGACTCTCAAGAGTCTTCTCCAACACCACAGTTCAAAAGCATCAGTTCTTCAGCACTCAGCTTTCTTTACGGTCTAACTGTCACATCCATACATGACTACTGGAAAAACCATAGCTTTGACTAGACAGACCTGTGTCAGCAGAGTTATGTCTCTGCTTTTTAATATGCTGCCTAGGTTGGTCATCGCTTTTCTTCCAAGGAGCTAGTGTCTTTTAAATTCATGGCCGCAGTCACCATCTGCACTGATTTTGGAGCCCAAGAAAATAAGAAAGTGAAAATGTTAGTCACTCAGTGGTGTCCGACTCTTTGTGACCCCGTGGACTGTGGCCCCCCAGGCTCCTATGACCATGGAATTCTCCAGGCCAGAATACCGAATGGGTTGTCATTTCCTTCTGCAGGGGACCTTCCTGTCCCAGGGATTGAACCTGGGTCTCCCACACTGTGGGCAGATTCTTTACTGACTGAGCCACCAGGGAAGAAAATAAAGTCTGTCACTAGTTCCACTGTTTCCCCATCTATTTGCCATGAAGTGATGGGACAAGAGGCCATGATCTTCGTTTTTTGAACATTGAGTTTTAAGCCAGCTTTCTCACTCTCCTCCCTCACTTTCATCAAGAAACAGTACGTGGTGGATGGCATCTCATCAGGCACATTTTTACAACCAAACATCTCTGTTCAGGAACCCCAATTCACAGCCAAGGAGCTGAGATCAGCAAGACTGGATTGCCTGCAATGAATTACTGCGGCTGCAGTAATTGGGCCTTTTAAAGCCATTTGCCTCATTTTCTCCCCATCTCCCAACAGGTAGTGAAGCTGGATGCAGCACATTCAGAATGTGCAGAAAACCCCAAACAGGACTGTTTAGGAGATAGGCCGGGCTGGCTAATTGAAGTGGGAGCATCTCTACTCGGGAACACGCCTCCCCCACCAGCACAGGAATTCTGGGAATCAACACAACCATCAGCAAACAGTCGCTCTACTAGGCACCAGGACTCCAGGAAAAACGAATCACAGCCCTGCCCCCAGAGGCCCCACACTCGTGGCCCCTGGTCTAGTGGGGAAGAAGGTGGGCAGATAAACAAAAAACCACAGCCCACAGCAATAAGTGTCATGAGAGTGGGGACGCCGGAGTCCATGTGTCACAGAGACACGCGGGGCCACCTGGGCCAAGTACTGAAGGGTGGCTAAGAGTGGTGCCCTGGACCCTGTGGGGCTCCTGGGCACAAAACCTTTGGGTCTAGTTGCACCGCCACCAGAGAAAGCTATCACAGCAACAAAGACCCAGCGCAGCCAAAAGGAAAAAAAACTACAGAACTACAGGACCTCTAGTGGAGGCGGAGAGTTTCTGGAAAGGTCCTTCTAAAAAGAGGGATTTATTGGAGCTTGATGGAGCTTTCCAGGAGGCGCTAGTGGTAAAGAACCCACCTGCCAATGCAGGAGACATATTCAGTCCCTGAGCTGGGAAGATCCCCTGAAAGAGGGCATGGCAACCCACGCCAGTACTCTTGCCTGGAGAATCCCATGGACAGAGGAGCCTGGTGGGCTACAGGCCAGGGAGTCACAGAGAATCAACAGGACTGGATTCGACTGAAGCGACTTATCACGTCTAGGAGGCTGAGGTCAGAAACCACTGCTTGGGAGTTTTAATATGCAGCCTGGGCCTCAGCCACAGGTAGCTGCTCATTCCATTTAAACTGAGTTGGAATTAGAATATCGTCCAGGTAGCTGGAGAGGCAAACGTATGAAAGCAGCAGGAGGGAGGCCTGGAAAGGCTCATTGGCCTGGCTCAGGAAGGGCCTGGAATCCCAGGCTAGGACCTTGAATTTAACCCGAGGGCAGGAAGAAAGCCATCAGATGCTTCTGAGAAAAGACACTCTTTGGGAAAGGAGGACACTTTCAAGGTCCAAGCTGGCTTGCAGGAAATGAGGATTCAGCTGCTAAGGAGAGGGAATCTGGGCAGAGAGCGGCCCCACACGAGGGACCATGCTCCTCACCTGGGAGGTCCTAGACTGAGAGCAGCCTGGGCCACACTGCACTCAGCAGGGTCAGGCGCACTCCCGTTTCAAGGTCCAAGCTGGCTTGCAGGAAATGGGGATTCAGCTGCTAAGGAGAGGGAATCTGGGCAGAGAGCGGCCCCACATGAGGGACCATGCTTCTCACCTGGGAGGTCCTAGACTGAGAGCAGCCTCGGCCACACTGCACTCAGCAGGGTCAGGCACACTCCCAATTGCGGGGAGATGGGACCGAAGCCTGCGTGGCATGCCCGATACTGCCCTGAGCAGCCACAGTCATCGGTGCCAGCCTGGAGGGATGCTCCTGGCCCAGACTGGATCCCTTGTGGGCCTCAGTCCCCTCTTCTTCCCTTTGGGGTGCTCTCAGGCCCTCCCCCTCATAGCACCAGCCTCCTGCTCAGTCCAGTCCATGACCCGACTCCAGTTCCAGGAAGGAGGCCAGATAAGCAGATGGTCCCCACTGGCTGGTGTGGCATTTCCTTCATGAGATGATTTGGGATTGGGCCATAGGATGAGGTTGCCACATTGATTTGGGGTGACTCAAGTTGTTTATGTAAATAGGGACCCACAAATATTTTCCCTGGCTACCACATAGCCTAGCAATAACCATACATCTAAATATTTTTAAATTATCACTCAAACTATATATGCTGTGTTGTGCTGTGCTTAATCGCTCAGTCATGTCCGACTCTTTTTGACCCCATAGATTGTATATAGCCCGTTAGGCTCCTCTGTCCATGGGGATTCTCCAGGCAAGAATAGTGGAGTGGGTTGCCATGCCCTCCTCCAGGGGATCTTCCCAACCCGGGGATCAAACTCAGGTCTCCTGCATGCAGATGGATTCTTTACCATCTGAGCCACCAGGGAAGCCCGAGAATACTGGAGTGGGTAG
This sequence comes from Oreotragus oreotragus, assembly GCA_006410675.1. Lineage (NCBI taxonomy): Eukaryota > Metazoa > Chordata > Mammalia > Artiodactyla > Bovidae > Oreotragus > Oreotragus oreotragus. The sequence goes on from SJYX01012146.1 coordinate 407,423, forward strand.
CCTAAATTAAATCAGGGTATTCTGCATTGCAGATGGATTATTTACCAGTTGAGCTACTAGGAAAGCCCCACTCAAACTATATATTATTAGGTAAATATGTTCTATTCTCCTTCCTCGACAAACAGATCTTTACTGCAATGAAAGGTAGGGGAACTGAGGTCATGGTCAAAGAGCTGAGCCACGGGGTGGCCCCAGTCAGTCATCAGCAGAGCCCAGGCTTTGTCCCCAAGACAAGGCTACTTCTGCCTCACTAATGGTCCTGCTCCCCAAGCATCCTTTAATGGATGTTCTCCTCCATATTATTTAAGTATGAATGGACCCTTATCCCAAAGCAACTGTGGGCCTCTTACCCAACCTCTGGCAGCTGGGGTCCTCTTCTTTTAAAGAAAGAAAGGGAAGAGGCAGCTTTCAGAAGGAGCAAAAGCATTTGAAAACCCTTCCGATGATTGTCTGTTTCCAGCTCACCACCCTCCCTCTCCCTCTCATGGTCTCTGCTTGAGAAGGAAACCACTGGGAGTGTCTCCACAGCCTCCTTGCCTATCTGGCTCTAGAGTAGTGTCTGCCCCTGGGAGGAGCCGGCACGAGAGGTAGAAGGTGGAAGAGAGAGGGAAGCACCATTCTCAGGGAGCAGCAGCTCTCGGGAAATGGTGGATTTGCTGCAACCAACCAAGGGGGTCAGAAGAAAGTTTTAGAAATCCCCAGGCATTGTGACCATTTCCTGGCAGGCTTTCCTTTCTTTCTTTCTTTCTTTTTTTTTTTTAACTATAGTTGCTTTACAACGTTGTGTTAGTTTAAACTGTCCAGCAAGGTGAATCAGTTATACGTACACATATATCCCCTCTTTTTTGGATTTCCTTTTCGTTTAGGTCACCACAGAGCATTGAATAGAATTCCCTGTGCTATACAGTAGGTTCTTGTTAGTTATCCATTCTATACGTAGTATACATTTTATACCGAGTGGTGTAAATATGTCAATCCCAGTCTCCCAATTCATCCCCGATCCCCATTTCCCCCTTGGTATCTGTATCTGTGTCTCTATCTTGGTCTCTACATCTGTGTCTCTATTTCTGCTTTGTAAATAAGATCGTGTGTACCAATTTTTTTCAGATTCCACATATATACATTAATACTTGTTTTTCTCTTTCTGACTTACTTCACTCTGTATAACCGTCTTTAGGTCCATCCACGTCTCTACAAATGCCACCTGCCCCAGTGCTTCAGGTCTGGATTTGGGGAGCAGCTCCTTTGACCTCTGATTCACACCCCCCTCCCCAGTTCTTTCAGCTGTTACCTAGACTCCTGCTTCTGTAGTAAACCTCCCTGCCTGGCACACAGAGAGAGGCTTCTATTTTCCTGAGAAAACTCACACCAGTATAAAAGTCAGTGCCGTGAAAGAACATTGACTTTTGACTGGACTATTGATTTGTGAAAAGTGTTGAAATTTTAGAAAGGGATTTCCTTTTGTTCATTAATTTCCCAGAGGGCCAGGATCCAAAAATGGACTGAATCTGTAACTCCAGTCAAAGAAGAAGCTGAGCTTTGGGGTCAAGAGGCCCTGACGGGTGGCCCGGCGGTGGCCCATGAGTGTGCTTCTCCTGACCAGGACCATCTCCAGACCATTTTATATTTAGAATTCTGCTTTGGGGGAGAGGAGAGAAATACAACACAGCTCCTCTTCAGAGGAGTCAGGAGACAGGAGGGGAGGGATGAAGGGAGAGAAAGAAAGAAGACCTGCCATGACCAGACAGCTGACCTCCACCTAGTTAGACCTTTTACACTAATTTGGCCCAGGAGACCCTGACATCAGGCTGTGTCTCCTACTACAGCCTAGTCCCCTAAGGACTACTCATTCCACCCTTAGCAGGCATGGCAGGTCAAAAAATACCCCTGCCTAAAAACATCCATGTCAAGTCCCTGAAACCTGGGAGTGTTACTTTATCTGGGAAAAGGGTCTTTCTGATGTTACTGCTGCTGCTGCTGCTGAGTCCCGTCAGTCATGTCTGACTCTGTGCGACCCCATAGACGGCAGCTCACCAGGCTCCGCCGTCCCTGGGATTCTCCAGGCAAGAACACTGGAGTGGGTTGCCATTTCCTTCTCCAATGCGTGAAAGTGAAGTCACTCAGTCGTGTCCCACCAGGCTCCTCCATCCATGGTATTTTCCAGGCAAGAGTACTGGAGTGGGGTGCCATCACCTTCTCCATCTGATGTTACTAAGGACATTGAAAAGAAGAGTTATCCTGGATTATTCTTGGGTCTTGAATCCAACTGTCCTTATTAGAGAGAGGCGGCTGCCAGTCTCACAGCACCAAGGACCTAGAGCTGGGAGGCGCTGCAGGAGGTTAGTCATCTGGCTAGATGGCTGGAAGGCTGTCACTAGGTGACAAGGAACAGTAGTATCAGCTGATTAGCTGTCCCCTTCCCATCCTCTTGACAGGCTGTGCATCCAGGGGATCAGCTTCACTCAAAGGCAGGTGAGCAGGCCACGTGGGAACTGAGACGGTTCAGGTCATTGACATGCATGGGCCTGCTCCGGACTCACACCCTCCTTAGGTGGGAGTCACTAAAAACTGACTCTGAGATGGAGATGATTCTGCAGGCTGTTTCTTGAGGGGAACCTTTCCAGGAACAGCACCTCTGAGAAAGTGCAGGTTGCAGGACTGGGCAGAGGGGAAAGCTGGACTCAGACACAGTGATCACAGAAGCCCAGCTGCTCCTAGGAACTGCCCCAGAGCTTGGATGGCCTTTCAAAGTTGTTCTGAATTACATTCCTTGAGGGACCAGCCACTGCAGACAGATGGCTCCTGGCCAGGGGTGGGGAGATTATCTAAGACAAAGTCTTCCCCAAAGGGCTATGCCAAGAAAGGGACTCAGCCGAGAGCCATCAGCAACTTCCGCTCCTTGCAGAAAAGCAGTGGGTGCTCCAGCCTGAATGGGAGAGCTGGGTAGCGAAGTACAGGACCACTGCACACACTCCTCGACACCAATACCTGATAGAAAACGACATCTGAGGACTTAGTAAGAGGCTGCAGTAAGAATATCATGGGTGCTTTGATCACAAGATGAATATTCTTGAGATTTAATAAGATACCAGAGTTGGAATGAGACTTAGCATTCATCTGGTCCAGAGGTCAGGAGTAGCATTTGTACTCTCCCAGTCTGGGCCATGGCAGACATCACTAATCGATCACAGCCTTTTCTCTTTGAAGAGCCTGATGGCTGTGGCCTCCACAATGCTTCTCGCCAAGAGCTTCAGGCAGCCAGGACCAATCGAGGGATGCTGACCTGCAAGAGGCCACTTGCTCCCCGCATTTTCCAGAGGAGGTGCTGCGCAGAAGAGTGGGTTATTCGCCAGTCCCCAATACACTAGAGGCAGAGCTGGGTGGGAGCCAGCGAGGTGCCTCCCCACGAGGGCTCCCTCCAACGGTGCCCGTCTCACAGGGCATCAGCCGCTGCCTAGCGCACAGTAGGCACCCAGCTCTCTCTCCCGATTCAATCCCTGTCTCCCGGAGCCAGGCCACAGCCTCAGGGTCAAGGTCTCACAGCCCCTGCTCTGACAGCCCCTCGGAACGGAGGCGGCGAGCTTGCCCCAGTGTTGATTTCTATCATCCTCTCAGCAGGTTAGCAAGAGCTTAGAGTAATCTGCAGGCCGGCGCCAGGAGGCCTCCATTAAGCTTTATGGGATAATCCTGGTTGTATCGAAGACTCTTCTCCTAACTTGGGAGAAAAGAAAAATTGACATGCTCAGAAACGGAAGGGAGAGAACCGCCGAAGAAGTCGTCATCATTATGCTGCAGTTTTTAATCCTCCGTGACAGCTGGGGATGGCAGCCAGATGTGGGGCCGAGCGTTCCCCTGACAGAAAGCCTGAGCCAGGAGGAGGCTGGACAGTACCCACCATCCCCACCCCATGCTACAAATGCAGCATCCCAGAGTCGAGGAGTGACGAATCCAGGGACACCCACCGAGCCCCGACCCCATGTCCCCATGTCCGGGACTCGTGACATGCGGGCCAGGGCTTTTGCGACCCCATTCTGCCGCCTCCCAACCGGGTCCGCCGCAGCCGCACCGGTGACCAAGCGATGACACCAGCTGGTTTGCCCCTGCGGTCCGGCTCTGGGTCTCCCCGGGGCTGGCGCTAGGAGCTCTGTCTCCCCCTTGTGGCCAGACCACAGATATGCCCAGAATGATGCAGTCCATCGTCAGCTGGAGGTGGGCAGCCAGGAGCGGGAAGCATACGCGGACCATCCAATCCTGCAACACGAGTCACGGTCAGTTTCCTCATGAGAGTCTCTTGGTCCAGTTTTCGCCCCCTTAATAGTAACAGAACGGACCTCAAACACCATTATGGGCTGAATTGTGTCCCTACAAAAATTCACGTGTGTGTGCGCACGCGCACGTGCTTAGTCGTGTCTGACTCTTTGGCAACCCCGTGGACTGTAGCCCTTCAGGTTCCTCTGTCCATGGAATTCTCCAGGCAAGAATGCAGGAGGGGTTGCATTTCCTACTCCAGGGGGTCTTCCCAAGCTGTATCTCTTGCATCTCCTGCACTGGCAGGCAGATTCTTTGCCACTGCACCACAAGAAAATTCACATAGTGAAGTCCTGCTGCTGCTGCTAAGTCGCTTCAGTCGTATCCAAGTCTGTGCGACCCCATAGATGGCAGCCCACCAGGCTCCCTCGTCCCTGGGATTTCCAGGCAAGAACACTGGAGTGGGTTGCCATTTCCCTCTCCAATGCATGAAAGTGAAAAGTGAAAGTGAGGTCGCTCAGTCGTGTCTGACCGTCAGTGACCCCATGGACTGCAGCCTTCCAGGAACCCCTAGTAATTCAGAAAGTGACTGCATCTGGAGATAGTATCTGTACAGAGGTGACCAAGTTAAAATGAGGTCATTAGGATGGGCCCTAATCCAATCTGACTAGTGTCCTTATAAGAAGAGGATTAGGGCCCAGACACGGAGAAGACAATGGCAGCCCACTCCAGTGTTCTCGCCTGGAGAATCCCAGGGATAGGGGAGCCTGGTGGGCTGCCGTCTATGGGGTCGCACAGAGTCGGACACCACTGAAGCAACTTAGCAGCAGCAGCAGCAGGGCAGAGACATACAGACATAGGGAGAAGACCTGCAAGGCAAAGAGGCCTGGGAGAAATCAAGCTTGTGCATGCTAAGTCGCTTCAGTTGTGTCCGACTGTTTGCAACACTATGGACTGAAGCCCGCCAGGTCTGTCCATGGAATTCTCCAGGCAAGAATACTGGAGTGGGTTGCCATGCCCTCCTCCAGGGAATCTTCCCACCCGAGGGATCAAACCCAGGTCTCCTGCAATGGAGGCAGATTCTTTACCACTAGCACCACCTGGGAAGCCCAAAATCAAGCTTGCTGACACCTTAATATCAGACTCTCAGCCTCCAGAACTGTAAGGAAATTGATTACTCTTTAGGGCTCCCAGCCTGAGGTCCCTTGTGACAGCAGTGCTAGGAAGCAAAACCATGCCCCCATCCTTCTTTCTCCTCTGGCCCCCGATAACTCCCCCTACCCAAGTCTCTCTCCTTCGTCTCTGAAGATAAACCCTTGGCTGTTCATTCTACAAATGTTTCCAGAGCATGACAGCGAACTAGTTCCTGGAAAGAGAGAAACAAATAAGAACTTCAATTCATTCAATAACTATTAGCTGAGCACTTAGTAAGTACCTTACAGGTTCTGTTCCAGGCATTTGAATATGATTATACACAAGAAAGAAATGATTCTGCATTCAAGTTACAGGCAGTCTGGTCGGGGAAACTGTCAAGCAAACATCTAACACATCTTCCACCAAGCTCTGGGCGCAAGTACTATATGGAGTTTGACTGGGTGCCAGCTGCTCAGAGGAGGCAACAACAAACTCCCAGGAGAGAGGAAAGGAAAGGGCCAGGGAGTCACGAGTGAGCGGCGAGGCTTGTGCTAAACCGTGAAGGATGGGGAGGGATTCTCTCTCCTTGTTACTCTCCAGACAAGGGTCCATCCTCCAGCAGTGCTCGGCAGATATTTGCTGGCCACATGAGCAAAGAAATTAAAGCACACAAGTCTAGATGGATGGAGAGAAGGGAGGACAGAGGCAAGGAATGGACAGGCAGTGGCAGAAAGAAGGCAAAGACAAGACACCTGCCCCAGAGCAGCTAGCCCCCCTCTGGCTGACATCTGTTCTGGTTTGAAAGTTAATTATGGTATTCGGATGTTTTATTTTCCATCCTGCTTAATAATTACAATAGAACCCAAAGTGTGAGATAAGGCTACGTCATTATAAAATGAGATTTAATTATTTTCCCAATTCATGAGAATGAATGGGCTCAAAGAAAACACGTGCTTTCATGTAGCCAATTGGGCAAGCAGATTTCTCCCTCCTAATTCCTCCAGTCCCTCGGAGGCAGGGTGCAAAAGTGGTGGAGATGGCAGCTTCTCCCCCATGGGGGTGTGTGCCTGCAGGGGCACAGCTGCATGGGGTCACAAGTCCATGAAAGCGGTCTGGCTGTTCCTCCAGGGGTGGGAGCATTCACAGCAGTCAGGACTGTGGGTTTATTCATTCAGCAGAGATTTGTGGAATGCCTACTGTGTGCCAGGCATCGAGCATCCTAGCTCTCAAGGTCAAGTTTCACACCAAAGCAGGTTCAGGGAAGAGCAAATGCAGAGATCCCAGAGAGGGAGGGACAGACAGCAAGACGGGGTGGAAGGAGCAAGGGTGACGAGGGTGTGCTGAGGTGGGAACATGCAGCAAAGGAGTCTTAGAAATCAGAGTAAGGAACTGGATTTCATTTTTAAGGACAAAGGAAAACGATTGGAGGGTTTAAGGGGTGGGCAGGGTCATAAACTATTTTTGATTCTTTAAAATTTATTTTATTGGAGACCTGGGTTCGATCCCTGGGTTGAGATCCCCTGGAGGAGGGCATGGCAACCCACTCCAGTATGTTTGCCTGGAGAATCCCCATGGACAGTGGAGCCTAGCGGGCTACAGTCCACGGGGTCGCAAAGAGTTGGACACAGTCCGTCTAGTCAAGGCTGTGGTTTTTCCTGTGGTCATGTATGGATGTGAGAGTTAGACTGTGAAGAAGGCTGAGCGCCGAAGAATTGATGCTTTTGAACTATGGTGTTGGAGAAGGCTCTTGAGAGTCCCTTGGACTGCAAGGAAATCCAACCAGTCCATTCTGAAGGAGATCAGCCCTGGGATTTCTTTGGAAGGAATGATGCTAAAGCTGAAACTCCAGTACTTTGGCCACCTCATGCGAAGAGTTGACTCATTGGAAAAGATTCTGATGCTGGGAGGGACAGGGGGCAGGAGGAGAAGGGGACGACAGAGGATGAGATGGCTGGATGGCATCATGGACTCGATGGACGTGAGTCTGAGTGAACTCCGGGAGTTGGTGATGGACAGAGAGGCCTGGTGTGCTGCGATTCATGGGGCCGCAAAGAGTCGGACACGACTGAGTGACAACTGAACTGAACTGAACTGAGCGACTCAGCACAGCACATAGTTCAGTCACCAAGTCATACCCGACTCTTCTGCAGCCTCATAGACTGTAGCCAGCCAGGCTCCTCTGTCCACGGGATTTCCCAAGCAAGAATACTAGAGTCTGTTGCCATTTCCTTCTCCAGGGGATCTTCTTTTTTATTATAAAATATCACTCTGGTTACTGTGTAGAGACAGGATTGTGGAACTGATGGAACCTGGGGAACAGTGAGGGGTCCTCTGTAGCCAAGATGCCACGGATACAACAGTGTCTATCCTGCCCCCCAAAATTCCTCCTTGTCTCTTGATGCCCCCCCAATCACATCTCATTTTGTACAGTGCTCTGCAGCTAAGAAGGTCCTTCCATTTAATAACAACATTGGATTGTGACCTTCATAACAATTGCAAGAGACAGTATTGTCATCCTCATTTTTCAGAGGAGGAAACTGGGGCTCAGAGAGGTTGAGTGACATGTGTAAGCTCACACAGCTAGTTAGTGGCAGAGCCAGGGAATGGAAGAATATCACTCCCTGATGAAAAAAATGGCAAATACACACACACACACAGGGCTTTGAGAGTGTGACGTTAAAACACACAATGCCTAGTGGCAAGTTTTTTGGACAGAAGTCCAGGATTTTTACAGCTTAATGCCCTTCCTGCCCACATCCTTCAAAGAAGTCCCCAGTGTGACTCAGTGCACTCAGTCCAACAAGGCGCTTGGTGTTCGGGGCACTTCCAGGGCCAGGGTGGAGGGGCAGATGGGCACCGGCTTTGGAGCCACAGATCCTCAAATGGGATTCCAACCCAGCGGCTTCCGGAGTGAGCTGCTTACACCCTCTGTTAACTGAACTGAACTGAACTGAGCGACTCAGCACAGCACATAGTTCAGTCACCAAGTCATACCCAACTCTTCTGCAGCCTCATAGACTGTAGCCCGCCAGGCTCCTCTGTCCACGGGATTTCCCAAGCAAGAATACTAGAGTCTGTTGCCATTTCCTTCTCCAGGGGGTCTTCTTTTTTATTATAAAATATCACTCTGGTTACTGTGTAGAGACAGGATTGTGGAACTGATGGAACCTGGGGAACAGTGAGGGGTCCTCTGTAGCCAAGATGCCACGGATACAACAGTGTCTATCCTGCCCCCCAAAATTCCTCCTTGTCTGTTGATGCCCCCCCAATCACATCTCATTTTGTACAGTGCTCTGCAGCTAAGAAGGTCCTTCCATTTAATAACAACATTGGATTGTGACCTTCATAACAATTGCAAGAGACAGTATTGTCATCCTCATTTTTCAGAGGAGGAAACTGGGGCTCAGAGAGGTTGAGTGACATGTGTAAGCTCACACAGCTAGTTAGTGGCAGAGCCAGGGAATGGAAGAATATCACTCCCTGATGAAAAAAATGGCAAATACACACACACACACAGGGCTTTGAGAGTGTGACGTTAAAACACACAATGCCTAGTGGCAAGTTTTTTGGACAGAAGTCCAGGATTTTTACAGCTTAATGCCCTTCCTGCCCACATCCTTCAAAGAAGTCCCCAGTGTGACTCAGTGCACTCAGTCCAACAAGGCGCTTGGTGTTCGGGGCACTTCCAGGGCCAGGGTGGAGGGGCAGATGGGCACCGGCTTTGGAGCCACAGATCCTCAAATGGGATTCCAACCCAGCGGCTTCCGGAGTGAGCTGCTTACACCCTCTGTCTCCTCGACCACACGTGGGATCAACCCAGCTTTAGGGTGGCTGCAGGGCCAGGGGCGCTTTCTCTGACTCTGGGGCGGGAATCTTTCAACTTGGGGCTAGTATTCTAAAACGTCTCAAGGTTCCTGGGGGTTGCGGGAAACACGTGGGTGCGGACGGTGGGGACACTCGGAAGCCTGAAACCTGTGTTCTTTTGCAGCCCAGAGCCCGGCTGCCTCTCTGCTCAGGCCGGCCTGGGGATCCCGCGGTTCTATCCTGGCCTCGGCCCGGGCAACACCGCCACCTAGTGGTGACTCTCGCCTCTCCAGGATGCGGCTTCGTTTTGGGGAATCGCCTGGGCCGATTCAACGGATACGAGTCTGAGCAAGCTCCGGGAGCTGGTGATGGACAGGGACGCCTGGCCTGCTGCAGTCCACGGAGTCGCAAAGAGTCGGACAGTACTGAGCGACTGAACTGAACTGGGAAGATTCGGACTCAGCAGGTCGGGGCTGGAGCCTGAGACACTGCATCTCCAAGGCGCTCCCAGGAGAGGCTCCTACTGGTGGTCCTCGGACCCCACTCTGAGTGGCAGGGAGAAATGGCATTCCTGAGCGGTACTGAGCAGCGGGAAACTGGTGGGAGCCCATCCAGGAGGCTCGGAGGTTGTCAGCGGCCCCAGAGGGCACAGCCTATGGGTGATCGGAACAGAAGAAATGGAGCTGGACTGAGTATTACCCCACAGCGTCCACAGGGAGAGAGCGCCCACAAGCGCCAGAGGCAGGGACAGGTGCTGGGGATGCAAAAAGAAGAGCTTAGTCTGCGCGGTCGCGGGCGTGGGAAAGTTTATTTCTTCGCACTCTTAGAACAGGGACTATTTCCAGAAAGTCCAGCAGGGGGCAGGAGAAGGACAATATCGCAGAAGGGCACAGGATTCCGTGTTCACAGGCCAACGAGAGATAAATGGAGAAAGTAGCATGGAGGGATATACACTACCATATGTAAACAGATAGCCAATGCGAGTTAGCTGTATGACTCAGGTAACTCAAACTGGGGCTCTGTAATTACCTAGGGAGGTGGGAATGGGCGGGAGGTGGGATGGAGATTCAAGACAGAAGGGACATATGTACACCTATGGTTAACTCATGTTGATGTATAACAGAAATCAAACCAGTATTGTAAGCCAATCATCAATTAATTAAAAATAAATGAACATTTTTAAATTTTTTAAATAAAAAATAAAATAGAAATATTTGTTATTAAAAAAAAAAAAAAAGGCCAGTGTGCTACTCCTGGTTGTGTGACACCAGGTTATATGACTACAAACAAATCCTTTTCTTAGGCCTCAACTTTGGCCAAAAAAAAGGTACGGGGGGGCAGACAGGGGCGTGCCACTGGTTGAGATCATCTGTAAGAAATTCTCTGGTAATAAGATTTCAAGGTTTGCAAGATGGTGAACATAGCGATTAGGCACACAGACCACTAGACTGCCTGGGTTTGCAGTCTTGTCTCTGCCAATCACTAGCCCTTTGACATTGGGCAAGTTACTTCTCTGTGCCTCAGTTTCCTCCTCTGTAAGAAAAGACACAAGCATAGCGTGTACTTATTGAAAAGAATAAGGAAATTGGTATGTGAAACACCACCTGGCCCTTCTTAACTGCCAAGTGAATGCTCGGTCCTATTATAATGTGAGGTGCTCTGAAGTTCTTATCAGCCCTTTAAAAATCTCATTAAGCCAGGCAGACTGGGAGGAATTCTAAAATGGTGAAGATTCCAAATTAGAAATACTTCGAAAGCAAGAGAGTTTTAAAACGCCAGGCATGATTTTCCTGCTCCCTTTTTTTCTTGCCACCTAATAGCTTTGCAGGGGGAAATTCTCAAGGATTTTCCCTACACTCACCTTTTTAAAAGTCTCCCTATGACCCAAGTTTGGCCAATCAGAGAGCTATGTTCCCAGGTTCAGTGATTGGTCCAGAAATGAGCACATGACCCAGGCCAGGCCAATCACAGGACTCTCTGGAGCTTTTACCAGCCAGAGGTATTGGGAGAGACACTTTGGAATCAGAAAAATCCTGAAGCTACTTGGTCATCAAAACTCTTATAGGGAGAGCACCTACCTGAGAAGGACGCCAAGACAGAAGTTTGAGCTGAAAGATGGAAAGAGAGTTCTGAGAGCATCATTTGAATTCCTGATCCAGGCATTCCTGAATCCAGACACCCACACTTCTGAGTTATATATGCCAGTAATTTTTTTTAATTTCTTAAATTGGATGGAGTTGGGTTTCACCTAAGAGTTTACAAAGGAGTTCTATGATGGGTCTTACAGAATTCTTGTCTTCTATCCTGTGATGCCCAAACCTGACGTCCCTTTCTTAGTGGAGGAGAAGGACTTCTCTGAAGACAGTCACATCCACAGCTGGGTATTGTTTTTGCTTTGGCTCCACCCCTTTATTCTTTCTGGAGTTATTTCTCCACTGATGTCCAGTAGCATATTGGGCACCTACCAACCTGGGGAGTTCATCTTTCAGTGTCCTATCTTTTTGCCTTTTCATACTGTTCATGGGGTTCTCAAGGCAAGAGTACTGAGGAGGTTTGTCATTCCCTTCTCCAGTGGACCACATTCTGTCAGACCTCTCCACCATGACCCGTCCCTCTTGGGTGGCCCCACACGTCATGGCTTAGTTTCTTTGAGTTAGACAAGGCTGTGTTCCGTGGGATCAGACTGGCTAGTTGTCTGTGACTGTGGTTTCAGTCTGTCTGCCCTCTGATGCCCTCTCACAACACCTGCTGTCTTACTTGGGTTTCTCTTACCTTGGACATGGGCTATCTCCTCAAAGCTGCCGCTCCTGACCTTGGACTTGGGATATCTCCTCGCCGCCATTCCTGTGCCAGCTACTTAGTTTTCAACATTCAGAAACTAAGATCATGGCATCCGGTCCCATCACTTCACGGCAAATAGATAGGGAAACAGTGGCTGGCTTTATTTTGGGGGAGCTCCAAAATCACTGCAGATGGTATTGCAACCATGAAATTAAAAGACGCTTACTCCTGGGAAGGAAAGTTATGACCAACCTAGACAGCAAATTAAAAAGTAGAGACATTACTTTATCACCAAGCGTTCATCTAGTCAAGGCTATGATTTTTCCAGTAGTCATGTATGGATGTGCTGCTGCTAAGGTGCTTCAGTCATGTCCAACTCTGTGAAACCCCATGAACTGCAGCCCACCAGGATGGATGCAATCCATCCATGGGATTTTCCAGGCAAGAATACTGGAGTGGGTCGCCATTGCCTCCTCCGATATGGATGTGAAAGCTTAGATAGGGAAACAGTGGCTGGCTTTATTTTGGGGGAGCTCCAAAATCACTGCAGATGGTATTGCAACCATGAAATTAAAAGACGCTTACTCCTGGGAAGGAAAGTTATGACCAACCTAGACAGCAAATTAAAAAGTAGAGACATTACTTTATCACCAAGCGTTCATCTAGTCAAGGCTATGATTTTTCCAGTAGTCATGTATGGATGTGCTGCTGCTAAGGTGCTTCAGTCATGTCCAACTCTGTGAAACCCCATGAACTGCAGCCCACCAGGATGGATGCAATCCATCCATGGGATTTTCCAGGCAAGAATACTGGAGTGGGTCGCCATTGCCTCCTCCAATATGGATGTGAAAGCTGGACTATAAAGAAAGCTGAGCACCAAAGTATTGATGCTTTTGAACTGTGGTGTTGGAGAAGACTCTTGAGAGTCACTTGGACTGCAAGGAGGTCCAACCAGTCTATCCTAAAGGAGATCAGTCCTGAGTGTTCATTGGAAGGGCTGATGCTGAAGCTGAAACTCCAATCCTTTGGCCACCTGATGCAAAGAGCTGACTCATTTGAAAAGACCCTGATGCTGGGAAAGATTGAGGGCAGGAGAAGGGGATGACAGACGGTGAGATGGTTGGATGGCATCACCGACTCAATGGACATGAGTTTCGGTAAACTCCAGGAGCTGGTGATGGACAGGGAGGGCTGGCATGCTGCATGCATGGGGTCGCAAAGAGTCAGACTCAACTGAGCGACAGAACTGAACTGAACTGAAATGAACTGAAGACGGTGATGTTGCTTGTTGATTGTCCATTCTCAGAGGGAGGTTCCTAGATTAGCAGCCACAGCATTGACAGGGAACTTGTTAGGAATGCAATTTCTGGGCCCCAACCCAGACCTGGGCTTTCCTGGTGGCTCAGCAATAAAGAACCCACCTGCAATGCAGGAGATGTGGGTTCGATCCCTGGGCTGGGAGGATCCCCTGGAGAAGGAAAGGCAACTCACTCCAGTTTTCTTGCTGGGAAATCCCATTGACAGAGGAGGCTGGCAGGCTACAGTCCATGGGTCACAACAGAGTCGGACACAACAGAGCGACTAAACAACAAGAACCCAGACCTGCTGATCCAGAAACTCTGAGGGTGGGGATGATGAAGCTGTTTGAACAAGTCCTCCAGGAGATTGTGGTGTAGGGTGAAGCAAGAGCACTTCTGCCAAAAGTGAACACATCAGCTTCATTTTAGTTTAATTAGGTGTTTGCTGAGCCATTTGCCAGGGTAGGGGTGCAGAGACAGGCCAGATGAGGTCCTTGACCTCAAAGAACTTCCAGATTGGTGGTAACAGCCAAGTCAGCACTCCACACCCACTGAACCAACATCTCAGAGTCGGGGGCATTTGCAAGCATCATTTTAGTTTCCTTGATGGTGGCCAACACTTTGAAACACTCCAGGGAGACACCCTCTGCATCTCAAAGGCTCCTAATCTCGCTTCAATATCCAGCTTCCCTGCTATATAGCACAGGGATCTCAGCCTGGTACTCTGTGATGACCTAGAGGAGAGAATAGGGTGGAGGGGGAGCTAAAGAGGGAGAGGATAGATGTATACAAATGGCTGATTCCCACTGTAGAGCAGAAACCAACACAACATTGTAAAGCAATTATATTCCAATAAAATAGATACATAAAATAATAATAAACTTTAAACAAAATCCAGCTTCAATGTCACCTCCTTGAGGCCTCCCAGCAGAATTTAATTAGACTCCTCACCCAGCGGGACTCAAGACCTAATCGCATTGTATTATATTAGCAGTGCTTGTGAAACTGGTCTCTCCCACTTAACTGTGGGAAATTTAAGAGCAAGCACTATGCTCTGTTCCTTGGCTGCCCCAAGCATACAGCACAGGGTCTGGCACATAGCAAAAGTTAATATATGTCGATGACTGCGTTAAAAAGGGAATTAAAGGCAGCCTTGAAGGACAGGAAAGGCTCACAAGCACAGCCTGAGAGGGACCACACTTTGCCGTTCTATGCGGGGTCCCAGGGCCGGCAGCATCAACACCAGCATCCTCTGGGAGCTTGTAAGCAATGTGCAATTCCAGGACCCTCCGGACCTGCTGAGTCAGAATCTGCATTTTAACAAGATGCCAAGGTGTGCATTGAAAGTTTGGGAAAAAAAAAATAAAACACCCTATAAGAGGCTATCTCACTCCCTTTGTGTTCATGTTCAAGGAATTATCACTGGTGTTGGTTTTATGATATAGAACACATCTATAGGTACCATCAGCTGAAATCATTTCCTTCTCTCATGGGGAAATTTCCAAACTTGATACCTTCTGGAAGATAGAGTGGCCTACAGACAGACAAGCCTCAAATTTCCTATCCTCAGGACACAGCCACTGGGCAGCATTCTGAGACGGGAACAGGAGATATCGCTTCCTCTCTTGGCCAGGCTCTCGGCACTGCAGAGACTTCCAAGAAAGATACACAGAGCTTAGTTCTGGTCGAAAAGCCTCCACTCATCTAAGAATGCGATCAATAACAGCCAGGGAAAATCGGTGGCGCCCGGAGATCGATCTTGCTGTGTATTTATGGAGCTCAGATCCCAGGGAGGTGTGGGGGTGGCAGAGGACGGGACAGCCTCTGTGCCTGCTTCCTGGAGATCCTGATTCCCTTCCCAAGAATTATGGGGTGTCCTTTGTCTCTGCTCGATAACACCCTGGAGTTACAGAGCCATTTAGAAACGAATTGCCTCATTTTTCTCCCTCCCCCTTGCTCATAGTGACAGGTCGCCCCGGCCCAGGAGTCATTAAAGGAACGGATTGGACACTTGGCCCATTCCATCTGGCCCATGTCTGGCTCCACCGGCCTCCCTCTGTCACCAGCAGGCCCTAAAGCTTTCACTCCTCATCAGAGATATAACATTTTAGAAGAAAAAATAGTTGAAATATTGAGAGGTAGGTATTTTATTTTATTCCAAGTATTGTTCCCCCCCATTGGATGAAGAACATTGCTTTTTTTTTTTTTCTGGAAACGTTTCCATTTTACACTTCTCTGAATGTACCATACCTAATAGCCCCATGAGCAGATAGTGATAATACTGGGTTTATTTTTCCCCAAATTCACACAGCCGTGTGCTAAAATTAAACAGACTGCAAGGGACTTCCCTGGGTGGCCCAGTTGTTAAGAAGCCACCTCGCAGTGCAGGGGATGCAGGTTCCATTCCTGGTTGGGGAGCTCAGACCCCACCTGCCACAGAACAACTAAGCCTGCATGGCCCAGCAAAAGAGCTCGCACAACACAATGAAGATCCCACGCGCTACAGCTAAGAACCCGGGTAGACAAATAAATGAGTACATAATTTCTAAAAATATAAATGAAAGTGAAAGTCGCTCAGTTGTGTCTGACTCTTTGCCTCCCCTGGGATGCAAACCTGGGTCTCCTGTGTTGCAGGCAGATTCATAGTCTGAGCTACCGGGGAAGTTATAAACTGACTGCAAGCTGATTGCCAGAGTAGAGCTTCCCAGGTGGCACTAGTGGTAGAGAATCTGCCTATCAATGCAGGAGATACAAGAGACACGGGTTCAATTCCTGGGTGGGGAAGATTCCCTGGTGCAGGGCATGGCTACCCACTCCAGTTTTCTTGCCTGGAGAATCCCTTAGACAGAGGAGCCTGGCAGGCTACAGAGAGCCGGACATGACTGAAGCAACTTAGCATGACTGCGAGAGCAGGACTGAGACAAAAGATTTAACTTCCTCCACCTGTTTTCCCATCCACAAGGTTGATAATCCCAACTGCTAAGGCCATTTCAAGGAAAGTGCTTCTTGCAGTACCTGGAGGTGCCCAGTAGTTATTAATTCTTTTCCATCTACAATGTATTATTGTAAGAGTATTAAGTGCAATTTACTGAGCTTATCTTGGGTTCAGCTGGTAAAGAATCCGCCTGCAATGCAGGAGACCTGGGTTCACTCCCTGGGTTGGGAAGACCCCCTGGAAAAGGGAACGGCTACCCACTCTAGTATTCTGGCCTGAAGAATTCCATGGACTGGATAGTCAGTGGGGTCAGAAAAAATCAGACATGACTGAGCAATTTTCACCTTCACTTCACACTGAGATTACACATCTCAGGCTTTCCATGAAGTCAGCATCACTTGTCACAGGGAGTAGCCTGTGCCTTGGTTAAGGCTTTGTCAACACCACTTATTAGCAGGAATGAGACGTCGGGCGAGTCATCTACCCTCGCTGAGCATCCTCCTCTGTGAAATAAGGATGCTAATAAGGATACCACACAGGGATGGAGGAGGGGGTAACATAAGAATATATTTAGAAACCCATTAGGCACAGGGCTTGGAAGGGGGTGAACCAACATCACATTGAATCTTTGTTAAGATTTTTTTTAATGCGGACCATTTTTTTTAAGTCTACTGGATCTATTACAATATTGCTTTTGTTTTATGTTTTGCTTTTTTGGCCACGAGACATGTGGGATCTTAGCCCCCCAACCAGGGATCAAACCTGCACCCCGTGCATTGGAAGGTGAAGTCTTAGCCACTGGACCACCAGGGAAGTCCCCGTGTTTAATCTTCACAGGGACCTAGGTTGGAGTGTCGCTATCCCTACCGTACCAGAAAGGACCCTGAGACTCACCTACAGTATCTGCTTGAAGTCACACAGCCGGCAAGCAGTAGAGCCAGGTATTAAACTCAGGGGTCTGATGCCTCTGTACTGCACTGATTTCTGAGTCAAACCAGCTCAGCTTCAGAGAAACCAGTTAGAGCTGCCCTCTGTGCTTGCAGGCAGGTAACAGAGCAGGGTGACCTTGACCCAGAGGTGACTTGGATGCTCGAAGCTTCCATGAGCCTCTTCTCCTCCCTCTCCACTCTTCCCTGCGTCTCAGAGGCGAGTCTCAGCTCTAAGAAGAGGCTGCCTGGTCCTCTGATCCCTGTAGGGAGCAGCCAGTGGGAGGCAGCAGAAGGGAGGGCAAGAGGAGAGAGAAGCTGGAATATTTATTCCCCCGCTCCTTCCTTCCTCAACCCAAAGCCCGCGGTCCTGGTGGCCTCACTTACAGCTACAACTCTCTGAGGTTCCCAAACAGCTCCTTCCTTTGTCTGTTCAAGCCGAGGGCTGATGGTGCTTTCCGGAAGCTTCCAGGCCCTGGAAGCTTTACCAGCCCTGAAGGTTTCCTGGCTCCACTCCACCTTGTATGCAGCCCCCTGATTAAATGCCCTCCTCTCCTGCCTGGAGGAGGACTGACTTTTCACTGAGGTCCTCCAGGGCTAGGCCAGGTGGGCATGTGAAGCACAGGCCCTGGCCTGGGCTGTCACTCCTCACGCCCCTGAGGTCCCTGTGGTCTTTGGCACAGCTAGCCACACAGCTCTCAGGCCAGAGGGAAGAGGGTGGGCCAAGGCTGGAGTTTCCTCGGGCAGGGGTGTGTGGGTCTGGCCTTTCTGCCAGGTGCTGAAGGGCCCATTTCTTATGGAAAACCCCGAACAAACTCTTTGGCCAAATCAATAGTACTTTTGTTCAGAAGGGTTTCCTCCTGGGATGGATAAGGGTCTCACAGAAGAACTAGCCCAGTCTTGAGGCTAAGATGGTTGGTGGAGGGGAGGGGGGCTTGTCCCTGAGGTGGTATCAGCAAGGGGGGCAGTCAGTGGGTAGGCTGGGGCCCCTTGTCTTGTCTAAAGGGAGTTAGGCACAATTGGGCAATCCAAGGAAGGAGTCCTGGGCACAGGAGCGAAGGTACCTCAGGAGACATCAGGTGTGGTCCTCAGGTAGGGCCTTACTGTGCCAGGGGAAAAGGCACCAGCCAGTGAGTAAGGAGTCGGGAGAAAGTCTGAACTCTGGGATGGGAGTTTGCTGTGATTAAGTAGGGTCTTGGGACCCCTACACGATGGTCTGGCTGGTGGGGGGTGGGGGGTGGTCAAGAATGAAGCCAGATCCTGTAGGCAGCTGCAATGCATGTAGAAATCAGGCCCAAGTCAAGGCCAGAGCAGTCTTGGCAGAAGGGAGGAGGAAGTTTGCAAAACAGCCACTGTGAAGACTGCCATGACCCAGCTCACATGCTCCAGATCCCGGGCTTGTGACTTGCTGGTGGGCCTGTTCCTCCCACCTACCCTTAATCCTATCAAGCTGAGGTCACAGAGCTGGCAATTGACAGAGGCAGGACTTAAACCCAAAGTCAACCACAGTGATCCCAGGACACACACTTCTGTTCTGGATGGCCAACCACAGAATAGCAAACCCAGAAGAACTCCTGAAATCTTTAGGTCACCTCTGTTCATAGTGGAGGATTATTCTCAGATCCAGAGAGGACAGAGGTCCTGCTTCCGTAGAGCCGTGACTACAACACACCAGCCAGTGAGAACATGGTCTCTCAAGGCGGTTTCTGGATGCATCATCCCCTTAGCCTACTGCCTCTCTGGACGAGGCTGTCTCAGTCCGTTCAGGCGGCTATTACAAATATGTCCCAGATGGAGTGGCTTATAAACAACAGAAATGTGTGCTTCACCATTCTTGAGTCTGGCAAATCCAAGATCAAGGTGCCCGTAGATTTGGTGTTAGTGAGGGCCAAGTTCCTGGCTCAGAAACGGCCACCTTCTCAGTGTAACCTCATGGTGTAGAAGAGACTAGGGAGTTCTCTGGAGTCTCTCGAATAAGGGCGGGAATCCCATTCGTGAGGCTCCGCCCTCAGGACCTAAGCACGCCCCCTAATACCATCGCATGGGAAGGAGTGCTAGCATTTCAACATATGAATTTGGGGGCGGGCACAAGCATTCAGTCTAGGGCAGAGGGACTGTCTGTTTCCTTCAGTCCTCACTTACTGCAGTGTGTCTTCATCATCAAGCATCCCTGAGACCCCAAGGGACATCCATACCCTCCGGGTCTTTGTTTTCTTTATTGAAATCCTGGATCCTTGGGTGATGGCCGCTGTCTGGGATCCTCTCTTTCATTCTGTTAGAAAAATGCCCACAGCCCAGAATTTCCTAAGGAGGCGAGAGAAGAAGGAAAAGATTCTGCTTTCTCTGATAAACCAGGAAAGGATCATTAAGCACTCAAAAGTGTAAAGCCACACAAAAATGCTTAATAATTGCCAGAGATTATTTGTGAGGACTAGTAGAGAGAAAAGAAATGGAGGAAATGAAGGATTTCAAGCCTGCAAAGTGGTTTTGCTCCCAGAGGACCCAAGAAAGACGCTTCAAGTTCAACTCCCTTTGAAGACAAAATGAAAGATTTTGAAGCCAAGGCCTGGGAGCTGCAGGGTGGGGGAGGGGATGGGGGATAGCTGGCTTCACTGGAGAAGGATAGAAGGATGTAGGTCAATATCATTCCCTAAGGAAATGGGCGGGGCCATGCTGACCGATCCCAGCCCCCAGTCTCTTTATGAAAAGAGACTTTTAAACAACAAAGTGAAAGCAAATGTTTACCAGAAACATGACAGAACAGGGATTAATATCATTATATTCAAAGATATCATATAAATAGATAAGAAAAAACATTAACTCCTAGTGGAAAAACAAGCAAAGAACTGACAGTTTATAAAAGGAAAAAAAAGATGATTTCGCTTTCTGAATAAAACTGCATAAAAAGAAAAAACATAGTCATTCACTAAACACAGAGCTCTTTATGTTCAACATTATAATAGATTTTGAGGATATGGAGACAACTAAGTCAGAGACCGCAATCCCAAGGATCTTGTTTGTTGCCAAATGAGAAGGAGATATACACTAACAATTACAGTAAAACACAGTTGGCTTCATAGAAACTTCAACAGGGAGTGACTGACTCCCAGCATCCGAGGAGTGTGAGGAGTGTGGGGGAAGTTTCTTGGAAGGCTGGGGAGAAAGATATTTGAATGAGTCTTGAAGGGTTCCATAGAAGTTAGCTAGGAAGACACAGAGAAGGCAGACAATTTCAGGTAGAGGAAATTGAGTATATGTGGTTGACAAAATCACGCCACCCAAAGATGCCCACATCCTAATCCCCAGGATCTGTGATTTGTTGGGGACTTTGCAGAAGTGATCAGGCTTAAGGACCTTGAGATGGAAGGTTAGCCTAGGTTACCCCAGTGAAAGTGAAAGTGTGAGTCATTGAGTGGTGTCCGACTCTTTGCGACCCCGTGGACTGTATGTAGCCCGCCAGGCTCTTCTGTCCACGGAATTCTCCAGATGAGAATACTGGAGTGGACAGCCATTCCCTTCTCCAGGGTATCTTCCCAACCTGGGGATCAAACCTGGGTCCCCTGCATTGCTGGCAGATTCTTTACCATTTGAGCCACCAAGGAAGTCCAGGTTATCCACGTGAGCCCCATCTAATCACAGCCTCCAGGAGGCTGTGGTCAGAGGGACATGTGATACACAAGATGACCAAGAGATGCAACATTGCCAGCTTTGAAGTTAGAGGCGAGGGGCCAAGGCATGTGACAGGCCCCAGAAGCTGAACAGATAAGGAAAGAGATTCTCCCCAGAATGAAAGGAGAGAAGCCCATCCAGCACATGGTTTGAGCTCAGGGAGACATGTTTCAGACTTCCAGCTCTGTGAGGAATGTAACGCAATAAATTCAAGCTGTTTCAAGCCACCCGATCTGGGGTAATTTGTTAGAGCAGCAGTAAGAATCTGATACATGGTGGAAAGGTCTACAAGACAGAAGTGCAGGAGATCCCAGGCGGCCCAGTGACTGAAGACGCCACGCTCCCAGTGCAGGGGGCCCGGGTTCAATCCCTGGTTAGAGAACTAGATCCCGCATGCTGCAGTTAAGAGCTCTCATGCCACAGCTAAATCCTGGCACAGCCAAAGTGGGTGGGGAGGTGGGAAACACAAAAATGCATACAGGAGGAACTACAGGGAGAGCAGCCTTCCCAAGTGGCGCTAGTGGTAAAGAACCCACCTGCTAACGCAGGAGACTTAGGAGCTGTGGTTCAGTCTCTGGGTTGGGAAGATCCCCTGGAAGAGGGCATGGCAACCCACTCCACTTGCATCTCTTGGTCGTCTTGTGTATCACATGTCCCTCTGACCACAGCCTCCTGGAGGCTGTGACTAGATGGGGCTCACGTGGATANCTACAGGGAGAGCAGCCTTCCCAAGTGGCGCTAGTGGTAAAGAACCCACCTGCTAACGCAGGAGACTTAGGAGCTGTGGTTCAGTCTCTGGGTTGGGAAGATCCCCTGGAAGAGGGCATGGCAACCCACTCCACTTGCATCTCTTGGTCGTCTTGTGTATCACATGTCCCTCTGACCACAGCCTCCTGGAGGCTGTGATTAGATGGGGCTCACGTGGATAACCTGGACTTCCTTGGTGGCTCAAATGGTAAAGAATCTGCCAGCAATGCAGGGGACCCAGGTTTGATCCCCAGGTTGGGAAGATCCCCTGGAGGAGGGCATGGCAACCCACTCCAGTATTCTTGCCTGGAGAACCCCAGGGACAGAGGAGCCTGGTGGGCTACAGTCCATAGTGTCACAGAGAGTCAGACACGACTGGGTGACTAAGCACCAATGCATGCACAGGGAGATCAGGGGTGTGCTCTGTAATATTATTGACTACCTGCCAAACATCAGTTCCTCTTCTCTGCTTTGCACGAGATCCAGTGCCCACCATTTTGGGGGCTCATAGACCAGGGGAAGACACAGACTGGTGAGAGAAAAGTGACAAAGGGCTCGAGGGAGGTCAAGACCCGGGTGCCTGGGGGACGGGGGTTGGCTGGGTCTGGGAGAGTAAGTAGCCACTGGCCTGGGAGAACAACATGAACTAAACCAGGGAAAATATCTCTGCATCTTTGGGGCGCTAAAGTCTGCAAACCAGGTAGACCGTGTCCTGCGGGCAGGATGGGGGTGACAAGTAGGGGTTCCCATGACCAGGTGGAGGACAAGGACTCTTGCCACCTACGGGCCTCTGTCTCTGTGTTTTCCACAGGCAGGGTACCCATCATTGAGACAAAACCAAAGTAGCTCAAATAGCAGGAATGGACCTGATTCCAGCATTAAACTCAAGTTACCTAAAGCCCTCCAATCCTGGAGAAAGATCAGCCCAGAAGCCCAGAGCAGGCCTGAGCCTTCTGGTCCAAGAGCTGTAACTGTGAGGGATGAAGGCAGAGGGCGGGGAGCAGACAGGTCGTGGCCACTGAAGGCTCCTTCCCACCAGAGGCCAGGCTCTGGTTTCCTGTGTCTTCAGAGTGCAGGCAGAATCAGTAGTTTTGACCACTGCCTGGACACCCCCTAGAACGCCCCTCAGCACTTTGGCAAAAGGTGACTCCTTCTTCCTTCCTTCTGGGCCCATGAGGTAATCATAAAATACTCTCTGCTTCCCAGTCCATAGGAGAAAAGGCCTTCGAAATCCATTAAGTTGCTAATGCTTATGTTCGCAGACCAGAAAGAAGGGTGCCGGATTGATGGATGTACTTGTCATATTTATGGTTTGTAGCCATGTGATTAATGGGCTTTGTGGTTTATAATGCCATGCTCATTTCACTCTCCTCTTTAAGCCCCGGGTGATGTATAGGACTCAGCATTGCTGTTGCATTTCAATGGCATGACAGTGATAACATTTTATCACCCTGGATTATCAATTAGTCTCCTTTGAGAAAAGGCGGTCCCAGATTCAGTATGGGGACAGGATGGGGAGACGGGGATGCCCCTTGTGAGCATCTGTGCCTCGCCATCTGGAGATCACAGCCTTTCTCCCTGAGAACCATGTCCCAGTTCATCTCTAAGACGAGAGGCCACAGGCCTTTGGAGACAGGAGGACAGGAGCTGGACCATCCACCCCAGAGCCTCCTCTCACCCCTCACCAGACTGCTCTGTGGCTCCTTGGGTCTCTTTACTTCCTCCCCAACCTCTTTGATTTGGCTTGCACTTACAGCCAAACCATCTGTTACAGCCTTAACCCTCAGGACCTCAGAATGTGACTGCCCTAGACATAGACTTTTTTTTTTTTTTAACTTTTTATTTTATACTGGAGTGTGGCCAATTAACCATGTTGTGATAGTTTTAGGTAAACAGTGAAGGGACTCAGCATACTCATACATGTATCTGTTCTCCCCCAAATTTCCCTCCCATCCAGGCTGCCCCATAACACTGAGCAGAGTTCCGTGTGCTGCTCCGTGGCTCTGTAAAGAGGCAATTAAGTTACAGTGAGGTCCTTAGGGTGGGCCCTAATCCCTTGTGACTGATGTCCTTATAAGGAGAGAGATTAGGACATAGACACACACAGAGGGACAACCATGGGAAGACACCGGCAGAATAAGGCCATCTGCAAACCAAAGAGAGCAGCCTCGGGAGAAACCAGCCCTGCTGACACCTCGATCTTGGATTTCTAGCCGCCAGAAGTGCGAGGACAGAGCGTGAACAGAATAGTACAAGGACACCCTTTCACATTCACACCCTTTCCTAAAACCTCCACTGTCTTCATTACATTCTTGCTGTGTGGCCTCGGGCATCCCAGTTAGCCTGCCTCAGTTTCCTCATCTGTAGAATGGAATGAATAATAATTACCTGCAGAGTGGTTGAAAGTATTAAACCGCCTTGGCCCAGTAGCTGAGAGACACCCTGTGCTGCAGCCACAAAGAACGCTACTCTGTTGGGCCATCTAGCTGCTGCTCCCCCGGGCCAGACTGCCCTTTCCCGCACTTCTTTATTTCTCCAGGGAAATCACGTGCCTCCTTCGAGTCCCGGCCTGGATGCCCCCTCTTCTCTAAAACGTCTCTGATTCTTCAAGAAGGCATGATTCCTCTGCCGCTTCTCTGCACTCGTCCCATTGCACCCGTGCCTGTTTCTCTGCTCACAGGCCTTGCCTCACCAGGGCAGGTAAGTTCAATTAGGGCGGGAAATGAACTTATCATCTCCCTCTGTCACCCACACCTGGTGCAGGGCTGGCACACAGCAGGTGCACAGTGTGAGGTCCTGGAAGGGCCAAGGACAAGCTGAGTGGGAACCTGGGGATAGTTATGGAGACCCTGGGAACCAGACAGGGCCCGGCCAGTTAGGAAGGCCTGGCGTGGGTCTCGCCTGCTCACCTGCTGTCGCCTACCGCCTCCACTTTGATCTCATCCTCTCTCTTGACCTCCACCCCCTGTTCCACTTCTGCCCTTGGTCCTTCATTCCACAGATATGATCCAACACCCACAATGTGCCAGGTGCTAGGTACACAGAGAGGGCTCCTGCCTTCACGAGCTGGCAGCCTGGTGGGACATCCAGTAATAAATAAGTCAGTGCAGACATGCACATCTCCAAGTTTGACAAGAGGTACTGCTGCTGCTGCTAAGTCACTTCAGTTGTGTCCAACTCTGTGCAGCCCCATAGACGGCAGCCCACCAGGTCTGCAGTCCACGGGGTCACAAAGAGTCGGACACGACTGAGTGACTTTACTTACTTACTTACTTACTTGCCCTCTGAAGTAGGCAGCCTCTTGTGCAGTTAACAACCTGTGCAACCAAACACAGTATACGAGGGTCCCACTTCTGGACTTGTTGAGCCAACCAGACTTCCTGATTTTGAACTTCTGTGCTTCCTAGGGCCTAAGTTCAGTTTCATCATTTGTCCCCTCCCACTCTTGGCTACTGAGATGACTCCCTACCCCACAGATTCGGCTCTTGATTCTGGAAAGCAGACGTTGGTTTGAGCTCCTGATTGGTGTTTCTAGGAGCTAGTGTCAGCCCCCAAACAAGAGCACGCAGAGACCAAAGTGGAACATTCATCAGTGAGTGAGAAGTTAGCACACAGAGAAAGCAAAAGGGAACGCTGCCTGGGAGTCCCTTAAGGCAGGGACCACACCGCCATCGCCTCTGGATCCCCAGCAGTCACCTGACAGCTGGCACAGAACAGGCATGAAGCAACACCAATGCGTGGGGAAGGCTGAGGGAAGGGCAGTGTGGCAGGGGAGAGGGAGGGAGGAAAGCAAAACCGTGAGGACAAGAGCCCAGGCAAGCAGCCAGAGCAGCAGATCCACAGGACAAAGGTGGAAGAGGGACTGAAATTAAGGCCACGGGTGTCATCCAGGTGAGAGATGACAGTGAGATCAGTGAACAGTCAGGACATCATCAAGATACACCTGCTGCCAGATGGTGCTAGTGGTAAAGAGCCCGCCGGCCCGTGCAGGAGACCTAAGAGACGTGAGTTCGATCCCTGGATCAGGAATATCCCCTGGAGGAGGGCATGGCAACCCACTCCAGTATTCTGCCTGGAGAATCCCATGGACAGAGGAGCCTGGCGGGCTGCCGTCCATAGGTCGCACAGAGCTGGACACGACTGAAGCAGCTTAGCACACGTACACACTGATGGACTGAATGTGGACTGGTAAGAGAGGAGGCTCTGACTTGAATGAGCATGCGTGCTCAGCTGCTCAGTTGTGTCCAGCTCTTTGTGACCCCATGGACTGTAGCCCATCAGACTCCTCTGTCCATGGAATTTTCCAGACAAGAATACTAGAATGGATTGCCATGCCCTTCTCCAGGGGATCTTCCCAACCCAGGGATCAAATCTGTGTCTCTTGCATCTCCTGCCAGGGGATTCTTTACCACTAAGCCGCCATGGAAGCCCTGGGTGGATGGTAAAATCACTTACTAAGATGGGGAAGACAGGGAGAAAATCAGACTAGGGCCAGGGGTGAAAGGAAGTAGAATCTTGAGTTCAGTTTTGGAGTTGTAAGTTTGAACTATTTGTGAAATATACAAGTAGAAATAGGCAACTGTCAGGCAGATAACTGGATATACATATCCTAGGTTCAAATAGGCATGGGCTGAAGGTATAAACTCTTCAAAGAGTTTCACAGTAAAGGAGAGGAAAGAAAGAGAGAAGATGACACTTCCCTGGTGGTCCGGTGGCTGAGACTCCACGTTCTCAGTTCAGGGGCCTAACAGTTTGCATGTTGCAACTAAAGAAAGAAAAAAGATCCCGCATGCCTTAACTGGGCTTCCTTGGTGGCTCAGACAGTAAAGAATCTGCCTACAATGGAGGAGACCCAGGTTCGATCCCTGGGTCAGGAAGTTCCCCTGGAGAAGGGAATGGCTACCCACTCTAGTATTCTTGCCTGGAGAATTCCATGGACAGGGGAACCCGGTGGGCTACAGTCCATGGGGTCACAGAGAGTCAGACACGACTGAGCAACCAGCACACACACACACACACACACACACACCTTAACAACAATCCCACGGGCCACAACTAAGACCCGACGCAGCCTAATAAATAAATAAAATTTTAAAATAAAGGTAGAAAGAGCCACAGGAGGGAAATTTGGATTCAAAGAAGGGTTTTGTTTAAGATGAAAACTATTACAGCATATCTGTATGATGATGGAAAGGATTCAGAGTTTAGAAGGAAAGCCCGATGCTGCAGGAGAGGGACAAGCAGCTGCAGTGGTGTCCTCAAAAAGACAGAGAGGCGACCTTGGATAGGACAGCTCATCAATCATTCCAGGAAGGAAACGGATGTGGACAGAGATACGAGCCTCACCTCGATGAGATGCTCCACATATGTGGAAATTACACCTTACTGCCCACCTGATCCCAGACTGACTCAGCTGCTTCTCACCTGTGTTCCTGGCCCAGAACTAGTGCCTTCCCTGACCATGCTCTCTGTTTATTCCCAGAAGACCCAGGGGGCCCTAGCATGATTCCTCTGCACAGCCAGCCTTTCAACAACTAGCCTCCATTCTCAGAGCTCCCATCCCTGTGATGTGCCAACAAGCAGAGCACCGGGCTGGCACTGATGGACAGGAGAATATGGCCATGTCCTTGGTGGACATCAGGAAGCTTTGGGAAGCTGGCAGCCCCAGGAACACCCACACAAAATCAGGGACTTCTTGCCAAATGGTGATGAAGTATCTGAATAGAAAATTAAAATGCGGCTGTGCCCATTCTCTGCTTCTTCTCCTCCCTGAACCAGGCCCCTTCCACTGCCCTGTCTCGCTGAAATTAGAGGAGCAAGACCAAGTGGGTATGTCTGCCAGAGTCAGGGGCAACTGTGATTGAAAAGGGAAATTGGAGAGCACCAAACATCACAGAGGCATCCGAGGAATGCCAAGGAGATGCAGCCAGTGGTCTCTGCAGACTCTCAGCTGGGGCATCATCCAAGTGAGTTCAAATGCACAATGGCTGGCAGAGGGGTTAGGCACAGTAGGGGACACTCCCACTGGCCCAGATTTTGGGGGTAAACTTCCTGGTCTTCTTAACAGGCAGTTGCCACAAACGAAGCTCAGCTGGCTGGGGAGCTGGGGCCAAAGGAGAGCCAGCCTCAGCTCTGCAGGTGCCATCCTGATGCTGCTGCTGTCCAAAGGGCCGTCTCCCAGCCAGAGGCTGACAATGAGCCAAAAAGCCATGGTTAACTATTAGTAAATATTTCAAAATATCAGAAAATAAAGTGAAGTCTCTGCCTTTAATGAGTCATAAAGAGTGTGAGCCCTGACTTAACAAAACCTCAAAGAATTGAAAAGATGCACGCACCCAGTGTTCATAGCAGGCAGCACTGTTTACAATAGCCAAGACATGGAAGCAACCCAAATGCCCATCAAGAGATGAGTGGATAAAGAAGATTTGGTGTATATATACACAGTGGAATATTGCTCAGCCATGAAAAGAAGGAACATGGATGGACCTAGAAATTATCATACTAGGTGAAGTCAGACAGAGAAAGACAAGTCATGTGAAATCACTCACATGTGGGATCTTAAAAATCATACAAATGAACTTCCGGAATAGAGATTCACAGACATAGGAAACAAATGTATGGCTGACAAAGGGGGAGAGGGGAGAGGGGGTATAAATTAGGGATCTGGGATGCACAGATACACACCAATGTGTGTGAAATAAACAAAGACCTACTGTATAGCACAGGCAGTTATATTCAATACCTTGTAATAAGATATTATAAGAAAAGAACCTGAAAAATATGTGCATATCTGACGTATAATTGAATCACTGTGCTGCATACCTGAAACATTGTAGATCCACTATACTTAAATTTTCAAAAGTAATAATAGAAAAACATCTGAATGAATCTGTCTCCCTGTCTTTTTCTCCTCTTCTGCTCTCTCCCTTGCATTTTCCCTCTTTCTCTCTCCTTCTGAGTCTTGCCTCACCAATACCACTTCCTTTTACTACTTCTCTTTCTCCACTGCCATGGTCCTTTTCTCCTTCCCTCCCTCCTTCTTTTAAAATGATCAGAAGTGAAGTGTACGCCTATTTGCTGACCAGTCTCTGCTGCTGCTACTAAGTCGCTTCAGTCGTGTCCAACTGTGCAGCCCCATAGACAGCAGCCCACCAGGCTCCTCCGCCCGTGGGATTCTCCAGGCAAGAGTACTGGAGTGGGATGCCATTGCCTTCTCCTAATCAGTCTCTAGTCCATGCCTATTCATGTCAAGCCTGGAACTAAAATCACTAGATAATACTATAGATACGCTTATATATAATCCACACAACAACTCAGAAAGGTAATAAAATAATAGTAATAAAGAAGATGCACTGTGTCCCTCAGTTCAGTTCATTTCAGTCGCTCAGTCGTGTCCAACTCTTTGCGACCCCGTGAATCGCAGCACACCAGGCCTCCCTGTCCATCACCAACTCCCAGAGTTCACTCAGACTCACGTACATCGAGTCGGTGATGCCATCCATCCATCTCATCCTCAGTCGTCCCCTTCTCCTCCTGCCCCCAATCCCTCCCAGCATCAGAGTCTTTTCCAATGAGTCAACTCTTCTCATGAGGTGGCCAAAGTACTGGAGTTTCAGCTTTAGAATCATTCCTTCCAAAGAAATCCCAGGGCTGATCTCCTTCAGAATGGACTGACTGGATCTCCTTGCATTCCAAGGGACTCTCAAGAGTCTTCTCCAACACCACAGTTCAAAAGCATCAATTCTTCAGCGCTCAGCCTTCTTCACAGTCCAACTCTCACATCCATACATGACCACAGGAAAAACCATAGCCTTGACTAGAAGGACCTTAGTTGGCAAAGTAATGTCTCTG
>SJYX01012149.1:0-39699 GCA_006410675.1 Oreotragus oreotragus
TTTGTGGTTTTGTTTTTAAGTTTTTTTTTTTCTCTTTTCATCCTTCTTACAGCTCTCCTGATTCCCTCAGTGTCTCCCTGGGGAAGATGCTGACTGTTTTTTGGGTTTTCCATTATATTTTCTCATATTATTTTCTCCTCTATAGACCTATTGACTTCATGTTGTTTTCTTAAGGCACTTTTTTCTCTACCTGCACCCTAATGTATCTATTTTCTTTCATAGTTTCCATTCTTGTCACTACCTGATATTTATATTTCTCTTCCTCCATTTCTTCCTGAACTTCTTCATACTTCCTTCCTCTCTTTCGTAACTATTAATTGGTTTTTTGGCATTCAGTAGAACAGGGTCTATTTTCACCAGCTTGAAAATTCTTTTGTCCCTCAAAACAACAGAAGTATTAAGTGCTACCTTTTCTGAGGCTTTTCTATGGGCTGTTTTCATGTGTTTGTCCCCTCCAATTACTCACAATCCCTTCCTGAAAAATGCTGTATTCTGGTTCTCTCCACCTGAAATGCTTTTTCATAGGGAATCTACTTTGGGGGTTATTTGAGCTACCATTTTCTGTTGACTCACTTTCTCCTCAAAATATGTCTGGCCCATACCTCAAGACCCTCAGCCACTTACTTCACAATTATGGGCAAAGCACAATGAAGAAACTCAGCCTTGAGGACTAAAACTTCACTTAGTATGCTCTCACTTTTCATTTATTTCTACAATATGTTGCCACCAATTTTTAATAGTTTCAGTCTCAGAAAAGAATTACCGCAAAGCCTCTAGCAGTCCTTATTTTATTGGCAGAGGCATGTCACTCATATCTACAGAGGGTCAAATATCAAAACCTTCAGATCCTATAAGGAGGTTATATGCCAACTAATTTTCAAGAGAAGATGCCAATCTGATTAAAGTCTAATCGGAAAAAATTAAAGGGAAACAATTCGGTGTGTTAAGAAAGAAATAATGGGCCCCAAATGAAGTTACTTGTACTAAGCTCTAGGTCAGTAAATTAAGACTTAATATCTGACCTAACTACAGTTACAACCACTCCCAGGAATGTAATCTCAACTGGTCAGTTTGGAATTTTCAGTGCCAGTAAGATAATTTGCCACATATTTTTTTTCCATCCCCCATAGGTGAAAAGTGAAAGTGAAGTCGCTCAGTTGTGTCCGACTCTTTGTGAGCCCATGGACTATAGCCTATCAGGCTCCTCCGTCCATGGGATGTTCCAGGCAAGAGTGCTGGACTGGATTGTCATTTCCTTCTCCAGGGGATCTTCCAGACCCAGGAACTGAACCCGGATCTCCCCCATTGTAGGCAGAAACTTTACCGTCTGAGTCACCATGGAAGTCCCCCNTCGACATATCTCACCAGGAACCTCCCTAGCCACTGTGGCCTCTGGAACGGGGAGGTGTTTTTCTTGCGACTCCAGAGCCCAGAGGTGAAAACTACTTTCTGGGGTGTGTCTGAACTTGTGCACTTAGTACCAACCTTGGACCAGATCTTTTTTACCCTTGTACCTGCATAAACCTTTACTTCTTTCTCCCACTTCCTTACCTCAGCCTGCCTGTGGTGCCTCTGGGTCCCTGACCCCATGTGTCTTATGCGTATATGAACTTCTTCCTTGTGTTCCATTGTTGAGGGAATCAGGGGCTCGTAGCCCGCAGTCAGGTGATCTAAGACCCCATAGAAAGTTTCTGACACCTTCTCTTCCTTCTCTGACTTGTGAGAGGGCTTTGCTTAACTCTACATTGTAGCTGAACCTGTGGGAAAGCTTGAATGCAGAGGAAGTTGGTGCTTTTTAGCCTTCCTGTCAGGTAGGTGATAGGGGATGAACCTGATGAAAGAAGGAGAAAAGAGGTTCCGGGCCAGGAGAAGCCCTGGATGGGGAAGGAAAGGGGGCCTTCAATCTTTCTTCCTGTGGGTTTTCAACCTGAGCTGGTGAACACTGGGTGCATGTAGGCTGGTGCCTGATGCCATTCTGGAGTTAGAGAAAAGCGGCCACGCTAGGGAGGGGACATGGCTTGGCCAGAAAGCAATGCTTGTGCAGAGAAAAGATGCCCCTTCCTATGAGCACTGCAGTCTTGGACAGTGGAATGTGGCTAGATTTCCCCCTCACCGGGCCCTGTGTGCAGTGCCCAACCTGCACAACTGTACATGGCGGCTGTGTGTAGAATGCCACTGTATTTAGTAGCAGGTGGTTATTTTCCCAGGGTTCCTTATTTTCTCAATTCCAAGCCTAAAGAGCTATTCCAGGCTTCATATATGCTGATGCTCACCCGAGTCCACTGTTTGGCAGACCCCCATGCCCTGTGCCTAAATTTTCCACTGGGAGTTGGACTCTCAGCTTTCCCTGGAGAGGCTGACGTTGTCTAAGATGTTGCCTTAAGGCCTGTGGCCTCCCAGTGAGGTGTCTTCCGCCTGTGTCCAGACTTCCTGAGGCCCCGCCTCCCCACTCTTTATCCTGTTAAAAATAAACAGTGTTTTCTTCACTCCCTTCAGCTGCTGAATTGTGCCCTGGAGAACAAGAGTTTGTGTTTCCTCAAAAAGGTTCCAAAGGAAGACAAATAAACAAACTGTAAACAGCTGTTTCTTCTCTGGTGACAGGATTCAGACAATAGACCGTGTGAGGGTATCAATCGGCTGCCTTTTCTGTGGCAACTTTGCATCACGGGCTGCGAGGAGCCTCCATGCTGGGGCGGCGGTGGCTGGGACTCCCTGAATGAGCAGGGGGCTGTCATCGCATGCAGGCCAGGCGACGGCCGCCACCTCCGCGCGGCCGTGCGGCTTGCTGCTCTTCCCAAACAGATGTCCAGGCAGCTGGTGGAGGCTCCCAGCGTTCCTCACTGGCGGCAGCTTGAGAGAGAGCCTTGGTTAGGAAAGTGGCCCCAGCTGGCTTACTCCACCTGGTCACCTCTTTCTTTGAAAATAGATGGCATTCACTCAAATACCAGTCATCCAACAAATATTGAGCACCTCCTGCATACTAGATACCGTGCTAGTTTCTAGGGATAAATCAGTGACCGATATTTAGTTCAAGAGGTATTTATTGAGCAGCTACTATACACAGGTATTGTACTAATTTCTTGGGACATGTGTGAATGTTTGAAAACAGATATCCCCTCTTCATCTATTCATTCCTTCAACCGCATGTCAACAGATATTTACTGAGTACCTACTCTGTGCCAGGTACTGTTCTAGGTACTTACTATGAAATGATTAACAAGATAGGCATTGCACCTACATTCCAACCAGGGAATAGACCATCAACCTCAAATATATAAATAGGATCAGTCCAGGTGACAATGAGTGTGCTCATGAAGGAGAGAGAGGGTGGTTGTGATGGGGTGAGGCTGGCTTAGCTGGGGTGACAAGGGGAGGCCACTTAGCAGGTGACAGTCACAAAAAGGACGTACAGCTTTCCAGGCAGCAGGCTCAGCAAAGGCAGAGCCTGGAGTGAGTTTGGGATTCAAAGAAGTGACCAGAGGCTCCTGGGCGCAGGCATCACTGTGAGTGAGGGTCGTGTGGATGAGACAGGAGGGGTGTCTGCAGGGCTAAAGTATGTGGGTCTTGGAGACTAGAGCCAGGAGCTCCAGTTTTATTCAAACTGTGTGGGAACTCATTGAGTTTAAAGCAGGAAAATGATCTGCATTGAGCTTTTAAAAGAAATCTTTCTGGTCTAGACTTGATGACAAAATGCTATGTGGTTTTCTGGATTGGATCCTGGAATACAGAAAGAAAAGGTCATTAGTGGAAAAATCAGTGAAATCTGTATGAAGTCTGCAATTTTGTGTTGTAATGAATAGTGTTGCACCAATGTAGATTTCTTGGTTTTGATGAGTGAACCATGGGCAGGGCAAGATGTGGATATTAGGGGAAGCTGGGAGAAGGGTACACAGTAACCCTCTGCAGTGTCTTTGCGATTGTTGTCTCTACAAACCTAAAGAGATCTGAGAATAAAAGCATGACGTTAAAGATCCCTCTGGGTAACAGGTATTAGGGGAAACACTGAAAAAAGGTGAGGGAGGAGGCGGGGAGAACAGCTAAGGGGCTTTTGAGGTCAGCCAGATGGGAGGAAAATCATGGCAGGAAAATGGGGATTCTGAACTAGGAGAGGCGACCTCCTTAGTTGAGTGGTGTGTCTGAAGAGCTTTCTGTCACTGATCTAAGTCAGCCCGTGTGTGCGTGTGTGCATGCTAAGTCACTTCTGTTGTGTCTGACCCTTTGTGACCCCATGGACCGTAGCCCACCAGGCTCCTTTATCCCTGGGGATTCTCCAGGCAAGAGTAGGTTGTCATGCCCTCCTCCAGGGGATCTTCCCAATCCAGGGATCGAACATGCGTTTCTTATGTCTCCTACATTGACAGGCGGGTTCTACCTCCAATGCAGCTAATGCTTTTTTGAGAATGTGCTAGGTGCTGAGTGCCATTCTGGTGATCAGAGTTAGTCCTCACTCCGCTCCTGGTCAGTATGACCTCTTATTTCTACCTGCCTCATTCTCTTGTTGGAAATTACCAGATCACCTTTGGTAGTGATTTGAAGTTAGTGAGAAAGAGAAAGAGAGAAACAGTGGTAGAGAGAGACACTGAGAGTGACTGAAATTCTGTGTGTTTGTGTGTGTGATGCCTGACACAGGCTAAGACACGTGGAGTGGGGGTTCATGTTATTACTGGTATATAGCAAGCACTTAATAAATACTATAATTATATAAATATGTTATTATATGTACAGAGTGAATATGTAAATATTATAAAACAACAGTGACAGTAAGAAATTAATTAGCATTTGCTGTTTGCCAAGCACATGTTAAGCCCTTCACTTGAATTTTAATCCATGCAGCCCTATGAGGTAACGACTATTTCTGTCCTCATTTTACAAAAGGGTTTCAGATTGTTGCTCAAGGTCACAGAGCAGAGCCAGGATGTGCATCCAGGCAGTCTGGTTCCAGTGCCCCCAGTCTCTAAGCACTGAGCTCCATACCTACTGTAGAATGAATACAGAATGAATTGGTAATTTTTATTATCTTTGCTGATTAAAGAGACACATAATTCTTTGAGGAAAGTTTAGGAAACCAAGATGAATGTGTGAAGAAGAAAATCCGAATTTCCCACACCACCACTCTCGGTTTACTCCTGGAGGATGGGAATAAGCGGTCGTGTTTTCTTTTCTCCCGAGAGCGACAAAGGATGTGGAGAAAGGAGAGCTGCAAAGACTTATGGGAGCATGCTTTGCACATCTTCCCAGCATTCCCTGGGGTCGTCCCTGTCCCATTCCTCGGCAGGAGAATCCATCAAGCTCACTGAGACCCAGAGTCGAGGGACTTTCTGAAGCTAAAAAGATACTCCAGTCAACCTGTGAAGGTGAAGGTGAAGTCGCTCAGTCGTGTCCGACTCTTTGCGACCCCGTGGACTGTAACCTACTAGGTTTTCTCCGTCCATGGGATTCTCCAGGCAAGAATACTGGAGTGGATTGCCATTTCCTTCTCCAGGGGATCTTCCCGACCCAGGGATCGAACCCGGGTCTCCCACATTGGAGGCAGACGCTTTAACCGCTGAGCCACCACTGAAGCCCCTGCCTATAAAAGGCTTCCATTTTTTACTACTCAGTGGAGCTCCTTTCTATCTGCTAGATGGAATGCTGCCATACTTATGAATCATTCAATAAAGCCAATTAGGTCTTTAAAATGTATTTAGTTGAATTTTGATTTTAGCAAGAAGTTCTAATAATCCTGGAGTAGGGAATGGCTACCCACTCCAGTATTCTTACCTGGAGAATCCCATGGACAGAGGACCCTGGAGGCCCACAGTCCATGGGGTTGCAAAGAGCTGAACATGTCTGAGCAACTGAAACTTTCTGCTTTTCTAGTAATCCTTGTATGTGAATCCAGGAGGCTCCTGAGGTTCTATAGACAGTTTCAATGCACTTAAAGTATGACTTAATAAAAATTCAGTTCATACAACTTCTCAGAAATGTATCTGTTGTCTAAAAGAAGGCAAACACACACTTATCTCCCATTAACTACTTCAGTGTTTAAACAAGTTCAGCTATTCACTTAGGTAAGCACATGAGCTCCCAAACTATTCTATTAACTATAATTAGAGTCGTGATATATAGCAAAGAGAATAAACCTCCAAAACACTGGCCCCAAAATTTAAACCTAAAATCTTTCTTTGCACCTTATAGAGCAGTTACTTCTTGGTTGGTGCTTTGGCTTTGAAGGACTGTTCTCTGCAAGACTGAAAACTAAAAATATTTTTTTAAAATTTTGTTTAGCAGCAAATTGCCTGAAATTGAGCCAAGACAAGAACATGTAATTAATAACTGTCAGACTGTGCAAGTAGCTCTGTATTCTAATTAGCTTGTACTTTCACAATTTCTTAGCCAAGTTCCTTCACACTGTGAGATTTTTCCTGTTGGTTATAAAACTGATTAATTTTGTTTCTGCAGAGAAGACAGGAATTCAAAGCTTGAAGGCTCTCTCCCACTCTGATCCTACCCTGTACGATCTAGTTTAATTCATCTAATTTATCTGTGGTTTATATTTTCATCTTTAAAAAACCAAGATGTTAGTAAATAATATGTGAAGGCTGACAAAGCATTATGGCAGTGAGAGGTGTGCATTAGAAAACACCAACACATACATTAAAGAAGCCAAATAGAGAATTCAAAGTAATCAATATTGCTTCATGCATTTCTAAGACACAAATAAGTAATCTAGCTTCTAAGTCTCTTGTGAACTCTAAAAGAGATCTATTTTTCAGATGGTCTATAAACAGCAA
Organism: Oreotragus oreotragus; assembly: GCA_006410675.1. Taxonomy (NCBI): domain Eukaryota; kingdom Metazoa; phylum Chordata; class Mammalia; order Artiodactyla; family Bovidae; genus Oreotragus; species Oreotragus oreotragus. Next base: position 6,774 of record SJYX01012149.1, read on the forward strand.
CAACTGATTTATCCAGAAATATAAATTTATTTATATAGAGCAAAATTACTTTATATAGAACAAAATTACACATAGAAAGGAAACAGAACTAATATGATATCACAAAGGTCACATCCATTTAATTAATAATAACATTGTTTCTCCTTTAAAAAAAATCATGTCTCCTAGTTTCTAGCTATTCTTTTAAAAAATGGGTTCTGTTTTGAAACCTTCATTGTTAATTTTTTTCCTGATTTACTCATCAGTAACACCACTAGGCAAAAATTGGGGGTCAATTATCAAATCACTGTGGTGAGCCAAAATTTATTGTTAACAAGAAAACAGATGTGTGTGTCAGTAGAAAGCTGAAAATTCATTAGCAATTCAAGAAATTGTTCTACAAAAAGCTAATTGGTTAAAAACTAATTTGCAACTGTACATCAATAAAAAACAAATCAGAAATATATTACTAGATGGTATATAGGATATTTTTTTAATTAATTAATTTTATTTTAGGTTGCACTGGGTCTTTGTTGCTGCACGTGAGCTTTCTCTAGTTGCAGTGAGTGGGGTCTACTCTTCATTGTGGTGCACAGGCTCCAGGCACATGGGTTTAGTTGCTCTCTAGCATGTGGGATCTTCCCAGACCAGGGATCAGAACCCATGTGCCCTGAATTGGCAGGTAGACTTATCTACTGTACCACCAGGGAAGTCCAGGCATTAGGATTTTTAACAGAATCCTTCCCCTTCCCTACCCCAGATCATTCTTTACAGTCGCAGGAGAACTGCTGCTCCTTCCTCCTCTTGCCACTTCTGGTGGATCCAGCTGGTTAGGTTAAAGTGGCCAAGTGATTATTTGTATTTTCCTTTAAAAGTAATTTTGTCTTGGACTCTTCATGTTCACTGTAGCAAATCATGAAGTCAGAGAAGAGTATAAAGCAGAAAACAGACATTTTACATTTTTTTCCCAACCAACAAATTAGACTGATGTGCGGTTTTCAGTCTCTGCAGGTTTATAAACCTGTACTGCTCCTCCTTCTTCAGCATGTCACCTACTGAGGAAGTTGGGTTATTCTTCAGACTCTTGAAGTGTTGTCTCTTTTACTGTATACGCTGGGCTGAATGAGAGGCCACAGGGACCAGAGATCTCACAGGGACCTCCAGGGACTTTCAGTCCAGTCATTTTTTTCTTTCTAATTTTGGCTGATCTCTGTCTTCACTGTGGCACACAGGCCTCTCCTGTTGCCATGCGTGGGTTTCTTGTGTTACAGAGCACATGCTCTAGGGTGCACTGGCTCAGTAGTTGAGGCATGCGGACTTAACTGCCCTGCAACATGTGGGATCTAAGTCCCCTGACCAGGAATCCCCTGCATTGCAAAGTGAAGTCGCTCAGTCATGTCCAACTCTTTGCGAGTCCATGGAGTATAGCCTGCCAGGGTCCTCCATCCATGGAATTTTCCAGGCAAGGATACTGGAGTAGGTTGCCATTTCCTTCTCCAGGTATATAGGATCTATATAAACACTGTCTCTTATACACATCTAGTTACAACCANGACAATGAGTGTGCTCATGAAGGAGAGAGAGGGTGGTTGTGATGGGGTGAGGCTGGCTTAGCTGGGGTGACAAGGGGAGGCCACTTAGCAGGTGACAGTCACAAAAAGGACGTACAGCTTTCCAGGCAGCAGGCTCAGCAAAGGCAGAGCCTGGAGTGAGTTTGGGATTCAAAGAAGTGACCAGAGGCTCCTGGGCGCAGGCATCACTGTGAGTGAGGGTCGTGTGGATGAGACAGGAGGGGTGTCTGCAGGGCTAAAGTATGTGGGTCTTGGAGACTAGAGCCAGGAGCTCCAGTTTTATTCAAACTGTGTGGGAACTCATTGAGTTTAAAGCAGGAAAATGATCTGCATTGAGCTTTTAAAAGAAATCTTTCTGGTCTAGACTTGATGACAAAATGCTATGTGGTTTTCTGGATTGGATCCTGGAATACAGAAAGAAAAGGTCATTAGTGGAAAAATCAGTGAAATCTGTATGAAGTCTGCAATTTTGTGTTGTAATGAATAGTGTTGCACCAATGTAGATTTCTTGGTTTTGATGAGTGAACCATGGGCAGGGCAAGATGTGGATATTAGGGGAAGCTGGGAGAAGGGTACACAGTAACCCTCTGCAGTGTCTTTGCGATTGTTGTCTCTACAAACCTAAAGAGATCTGAGAATAAAAGCATGACGTTAAAGATCCCTCTGGGTAACAGGTATTAGGGGAAACACTGAAAAAAGGTGAGGGAGGAGGCGGGGAGAACAGCTAAGGGGCTTTTGAGGTCAGCCAGATGGGAGGAAAATCATGGCAGGAAAATGGGGATTCTGAACTAGGAGAGGCGACCTCCTTAGTTGAGTGGTGTGTCTGAAGAGCTTTCTGTCACTGATCTAAGTCAGCCCGTGTGTGCGTGTGTGCATGCTAAGTCACTTCTGTTGTGTCTGACCCTTTGTGACCCCATGGACCGTAGCCCACCAGGCTCCTTTATCCCTGGGGATTCTCCAGGCAAGAGTAGGTTGTCATGCCCTCCTCCAGGGGATCTTCCCAATCCAGGGATCGAACATGCGTTTCTTATGTCTCCTACATTGACAGGCGGGTTCTACCTCCAATGCAGCTAATGCTTTTTTGAGAATGTGCTAGGTGCTGAGTGCCATTCTGGCGATCAGAGTTAGTCCTCACTCCGCTCCTGGTCAGTATGACCTCTTATTTCTACCTGCCTCATTCTCTTGTTGGAAATTACCAGATCACCTTTGGTAGTGATTTGAAGTTAGTGAGAAAGAGAAAGAGAGAAACAGTGGTAGAGAGAGACACTGAGAGTGACTGAAATTCTGTGTGTTTGTGTGTGTGATGCCTGACACAGGCTAAGACACGTGGAGTGGGGGTTCATGTTATTACTGGTATATAGCAAGCACTTAATAAATACTATAATTATATAAATATGTTATTATATGTACAGAGTGAATATGTAAATATTATAAAACAACAGTGACAGTAAGAAATTAATTAGCATTTGCTGTTTGCCAAGCACATGTTAAGCCCTTCACTTGAATTTTAATCCATGCAGCCCTATGAGGTAACGACTATTTCTGTCCTCATTTTACAAAAGGGTTTCAGATTGTTGCTCAAGGTCACAGAGCAGAGCCAGGATGTGCATCCAGGCAGTCTGGTTCCAGTGCCCCCAGTCTCTAAGCACTGAGCTCCATACCTACTGTAGAATGAATACAGAATGAATTGGTAATTTTTATTATCTTTGCTGATTAAAGAGACACATAATTCTTTGAGGAAAGTTTAGGAAACCAAGATGAATGTGTGAAGAAGAAAATCCGAATTTCCCACACCACCACTCTCGGTTTACTCCTGGAGGATGGGAATAAGCGGTCGTGTTTTCTTTTCTCCCGAGAGCGACAAAGGATGTGGAGAAAGGAGAGCTGCAAAGACTTATGGGAGCATGCTTTGCACATCTTCCCAGCATTCCCTGGGGTCGTCCCTGTCCCATTCCTCGGCAGGAGAATCCATCAAGCTCACTGAGACCCAGAGTCGAGGGACTTTCTGAAGCTAAAAAGATACTCCAGTCAACCTGTGAAGGTGAAGGTGAAGTCGCTCAGTCGTGTCCGACTCTTTGCGACCCCGTGGACTGTAACCTACTAGGTTTTCTCCGTCCATGGGATTCTCCAGGCAAGAATACTGGAGTGGATTGCCATTTCCTTCTCCAGGGGATCTTCCCGACCCAGGGATCGAACCCGGGTCTCCCGCATTGGAGGTAGACGCTTTAACCAGTGAGCCACCAGGGAAGCCCCCGTGGCAGCTGATAATCCTCTAGGTAGTTGAGCCTCCTCAGCTTAAACAGTGGTTCAAGGGAAGAAACAGAGTTTCCCATGGTTCTTTGCTTCTGATTCTCCATCAGTTGTAAGCTTTGTACCATTGGTTTGATAATGTTTTGTTTTTTTTTTTTTTGAGAAGAGGATTGTATTAGGTTTCCCCAGAGTAACAGAACCAACAGGATGTATGTGAGGAGAGAAATAGATTTATTATAAGAAACTGGCTCACACTCTGGTGGAGGCAGGGAAGTCTGTGATATGCACTTGGCAGGTATAAGAGAGCAGAGAGTGTGATTTCAGTCTAAGGCCCAAGGCCCAAGAGCCCAGGAGGACCGATACAAGTTCCAGCTTGAAGGCCAGGCAGGCTGTTTCAGTTTGTATCTAAAGGCAGGAAACAAAAAACCTCCTCCCAGTTTGAAGGCTGTCAGTCAGGAGGGATTCTCCTTACTTGGAATAGGCTCAGCCTTTCTCTTCTGTTCAGACTTTTGACTGTTTGGATGAGGCTTACCCATGTCACCCTGGAGAAGGAAAGGGCAACCCACTCCAGTATTCTTGCCTGGAGAATCCCATGGGCAGAGGAGCCTGGCAAGCTACTGTCCATGGGGTCACAAGAGTCAGCTATGACTTAGTGACTAAATTACGAAACTACTACCCGTGTCAAGGAGGACAGTCTGCTTTAAACAGCCTACCAATTCAGACGTGAATCCCCTTCAGAAACACCCGCACAGACACACCCAGAATAATATTTGACTAAAGGGCTGGGCAGCTGGTGACCCAGTCAAATAGACATAAAATTACCCATCACTGGATTGGGAGTTGGGGGTGGGTGGAATTTTGATACTTAAGCTCTGGCAAGCTCGTTTTTGGGTCGTGCGCAGAGGGTTGTTGCAGAGAGCTGGATCTTTATCCTTCTGATCTGACTCTATCTTTATCCTCAGCCATTATCTGGCACTTACTGTTGCTGAGGATTTCCTTAGGGAAGACTTAATCTTATTCATTATCTATTCTTGCCATTGCTACTTAGAGTACTTGATATTAAAAATAAAGTCTTAGTGGAGGCAAATCTTTAAGGAATTAAAGCAAGGGTCAAAACCCCAAGTGTCCTTAAGGCTAGGCATTTGTATGGGGTGTGTGGGGGGCAATAGGGAGTGATGGGGACAGTGCTGAACTGAAGAGCAAGTACTGCCTTCCGTGGATGGTGGCTTCTTGGCTGTAGCTGCCTATAACTTTGAGAGAATCAGGCCCAAGGTTATCTGCTCTTTCGAGTTTTATAAGTAACCAGAAATTTAGATTTTTCAGTGTGATCTCATATGTACTGGCAACTAATTCAGATTTTTTAATTTATCTATTTTAGTAGCATCTTGGGTGAAGCAAACAAAACATTTCATGGACTGGATTTGTCCCGTAGACCTCTTTGTAACCAGTTGAATTAAATTATGACTTAAATAATCAGAGTGAGAATAAGAATAATAAATGATTTTAACAAGATAGCTACCGTTTATTTAACGTCAGTTGCATGCCTGGCACTGCTCCAAGTCCTTAATTACCTTGTTTCCCTCAGTCATCAGAACAGAGGTGGGTGCTGATGCTCATTTTACAGACCAGGCAAAGTGAGGTGTTCACAGACACACTGTTAGTAAGTGTTGGAATTTGATGTTTCTAGATCAGCTCCCTTTGCTTTAAATTCCTGGATGATGATGACTCCCACATCCACTGGAGATTTTCAGCCTGGGTTATCGCAGACCGCAGCAGAGAGCCGAGGAGAAGCTGCCACAAGGAAGCTCATATTCTATTAGGCAACTGTGCTGTAGACCACGCTAAGCACTTTCAAATATAAACACAACACACCTTTGCATTGCTGCAGTGGTGTGGATTTTTTCCCCCTTATTGCAGATGAGAAAATAAAACTCTGTTTCTGTCTTCCCAAGGTCACATAGCTAGTGAGGGCAGAGGTGGGCCTGGAACCCAGATCATTGCAACCCTAAGGCCCATGGTCTTGCTACTCTGCTGTATAATCAGGGTCAAAGAATTGAAAAAGAGCTGGTACAAGTCACTGACCAAGAATATAGCTGCACTGATTATAGCTAGATATGAGTGTGGATATGGATCCTCGTTCAGACAGCCATTCTGATTTATTCTTTTTGCTTATCTGTGTGAGCGAGCACATCTCCATAAATTGAAAAAATAGTAAAAGTTTGACATGCATTTGTGTTTCTGTGTTGAAAATGGCTTTCAGGAAAGTTTTTGTCCTCTGCCTTTTCATTTGTCCAGTGATGGCGTCTGTTCATTTCTGTCTTCACAAAGTAAGTGCAGATTCATCTAAAGCCTTCTGATTGGTGCCCTAGTTTTTGCTGTAGAATCTCCAAAGGTTCTGTCACTCACCTTTGTCTTTATAGTACAAAGAAATTTACCATTTATACTTTTAGCCCCTTATGTCCTATAATGAGATGTGTTTCATAAGTGGTATTCAAATTGATCATCTGTGGCACTGTATTAATTACCTATCATGCACAAATTATACCTAAAGCTAAGTAGTTTTAAACAGCAGACAGTTATCATCTCAGTCCCTGTGAGTCAGGGATCTATTATATAAACAGCTTAGCTGAGTGTTCTTGTTCACGATCTGTCTTGAATCTGAGTCTCATTTTCTTAATTTTTCTCAATGAACACATATTATTTTAATTAGAAAAGATAACTAAAGTTATTCATTCATTCTGCATTTGAGCTAGTGGCTATAGCTGTGGTCTCATCTGAAGGCTCAACTGGGGAGGTGGGGAGATCCACTTCCCAGCTCACTCACATGGCTGTCAGCAGGCCGTGGCTTCTCATAGCCTCTTGGTGGACTGGGGCCTTCAGTTCATTGCTGGTGGTTATCTGGATGTCTTTTTCAGTTCTTCACCATAGGGGAGCTCCAGAGCAGGTGGATTCCCCCGAACTAGTGATCCAAGAAGAGAACCATAGGAAAGAGAGCTGCAGTTCTTGTATAACTGAACCTTGGACATGAAATACAATCGCTTCTGCCATATTCTGTTCATGAAACATGAGGCACTAAACCTCAGCTCTCCTTCTAGGGGAGGGATTTGCAGAAGAGAGTGAATGGTCCACCCAGAATGGCTGTGTACACCAAGCGGCATCCAGGATTCAGCCTCTTTGCTACAAGTATTGTGAAACACGATTTAGCTCTGGGAAATGGTACTGGAATCCAGGAAAGTGAATCCCACTCTCTTTTAAAAACTAGCCAGATTTATGTTTCTTCTTACTTCTAAAAGGTCCCCTGCCCTCAAGAACAATTTTCTGTAAACTGGTGCATGAAGAGAGGTATTTCAAAGGAGTGCTCTGATCCCACTCTCCCTCTGCTCTCTTTATCTAGAGCACTGCTCCATAAAAAGTGGGCTGTTGATCTTGTTGGACCTGGTGACACTTTTCCAGGGCGACACTCCAAGAGAGACATCATTCCAAGTGCTACAATGTGGACACAAGAGCATGCCAAACAGATGTGGGTGACACTGTGCACATTGGCTTAACATGGGACCATTTCCTGGAGTGAGCCCAACAAACATTTGGTACAGATAAAGATCACTTGTCCCCAGATGCCTTCTTGGTTGCAGTGGAGCCAAATATGACTGGAGGCAGAGGATGCTGGGCTTGAAAAGTACTCTTCTGTGGCCACGTGTGGGAGTTTAGTCCAGGGAAATGCCAGGAAAGTGGGAAGCAGGCAGCTTGTATCCGACACAGGCCCAGATGGCCCTGGCCTTCTTGCCTTCCTGTCTGAGATGTTGGGATTTTGGCAAGCTTTTTTTTTTCCCTTGACATAATCTTCAGTGTTATTTGCAGCAGTGTTGCGAATGTGAGTTAAAGACTGAGTCACGTGACTCTCACTCCCATGACCTGTGTTCGGAGCCTGGCTTCAGTCAGTTTACCTTTCTGGAAAAGGAAAGCCGTGATGCTTGCCTGTTGCAGAAGGGTCTTCACAAGGATTAAATGGAATGGTGCATTTAGATCATTTAGTGAGTCATCCAAGTCTATGCCCCAACCAGTAATGCTGAAGAAGCTGAAGCTGCACAGTTTTGTGAAGACCTACAAGACCTTTTAGAACTAACACCCAAAAAAGATGTCCTTTTCATTATAGGGGACTGGAATGCAAAAGTGGGAAGTCAAGAAACATCTGGAGTAACAGGCAAATTTGGCCTTGGAATGCGGAATGAAGCAGGGCAAAGACTAATAGAGTTCTGCCAAGAAAATGCACTGTTCATAGCAAACACCCTCTTCCAACAACACAAGAGAAGACTCCACACATGGACACCACCAGATGGTCAACACTGAAATCAGATTGATTATATTCTATGCAGCAAAAGATGGAGAAGCTCTATACAGTCAACAAAAACAAGACCAGCAGCTGGCTGTGGCTCAGATCATGAACTCCTTATTACCAAATTCAGACTTAAATTGAAGAAAGTAGGGAAAACCGCTAGACCATTCAGGTATGACCTAAATCAAATCCCTTATGATTATACAGTGGAAGTGAGAAATAGATTTAAGGGCCTAGATCTGATAGATAGAGTGCCTGATGAACTATGGAATGAGGTTCGTGACATTGTACAGGAGACAGGGATCAAGACCATCCCCATGGAAAAGAAATGCAAAAAAGCAAAATGGCTGTCTGGGGAGGCCTTACAAATAGCTGTGAAAAGAAGAGAGGCGAAAAGCAAAGGAGAAAAGGAAAGATATAAGCATCTGAATGCAGAGTTCCAAAGAATAGCAAGAAGAGATAAGAAAGCCTTCTTCAGCAATCAATGCAAAGAGATAGAGGAAAACAACAGAATGGGAAAGACTAGAGATCTCTTCAAGAGAATTGGAGATACCAAGGGAACATTTCATGCAAAGATGGGCTCGATAAAGGATAGAAATGGTATGGACCTAACAGAAGCAGAAGATATTAAGAAGAGGTGGCAAGAATACACAGAAGAACTGTACAGAAAAGATCTTCACGACCCAGATAATCATGAGGATGTGATCACTAATCTAGAGCCAGACATCTTGGAATGTGAAGTCAAGTGGGCCTTAGAAAGCATCACTAAGAACAAAGCTAGTGGAGGTGATGGAATTCCAGTTGAGCTGTTTCAAATCCTGGAAGATGATGCTGTGAAAGTGCTGCACTCAATATGCCAGCAAATTTGGAAAACTCAGCAGTGGCCACAGGACTGGAAAAGGTCAGTTTTCATTCCAATTCCAAAGAAAGGCAATGCCAAAGAATGCTCAAACTACCGCACAATTGCACTCATCTCACACGCTAGTAAAGTAATGCTCAAAATTCTCCAAGCCAGGCTTCAGCAATATGTGAACCGTGAACTCCCTGATGTTCAAGCTGGTTTTAGAACAGGCAGAGGAACCAGAGATCAAATTGCCAACATCCGCTGGATCATGGAAAAAGCAAGAGAGTTCCAGAAAAACATCTATTTCTGCTTTATTGACTATGCCAAAGCCTTTGACTGTGTGGATCACAATAAACTGTGGAAAATTCTGAAAGAGATGGGAATACCAGACCACCTAACCTGCCTCTTGAGAAATCTGTATGCAGGTCAGGAAGCAACAGTTAGAACTGGACATGGAACAACAGACTGGTTCCAAATAGGAAAAGGAGTACGTCAAGGCTGTATATTGTCTCCCTGCTTATTTAACTTATATGCAGAGTACATCATGAGAAACGCTGGACTGGAAGAAACACAAGCTGGAATCAAGATTGCCGGGAGAAATATCAATAACCTCAGATATGCTGATGACACCACCCTTATGGCAGAAAGTGAGGAGGAGCTAAAAAGCCTCTTGATGAAAGTGAAGGAGGAGAGCGAAAAAGTTGGCTTAAAGCTCAACATTCAGAAAACGAAGATCATGGCATCCGGTCCCATCACTTCATGGGAAATAGATGGGGAAACAGTGGAAACAGTGTCAGACTTTATTTTTTTGGGCTCCAAAATCACTGCAGATGGTGACTGCAGCCATGAAATTAAAAGACGCTTACTCCTTGGAAGAAAAGTTATGACCAACCTGGATAGTATATTCAAAAGCAGAGACATTACTTTGCCGACTAAGGTCCGCCTAGTCAAGGCTATGGTTTTTCCTGTGGTCATGTATGGATGTGAAAGTTGGACTGTGAAGAAAGCTGAGCGCCGAAGAATCGATGCTTTTGAACTGTGGTGTTGGAGAAGACTCTTGAGAGTCCCTTGGACTGCAAGGAGATCCAACCAGTCCATTCTGAAGGAGATCAACCCTGGGATTTCTTTGGAAGGAATGATGCTAAAGCTGAAACTCCAGTACTTTGGCCACCTCATGCGAAGAGTTGACTCATTGGAAAAGACTCTGATGCTGGGAGGGATTGGGGGCAGGAGGAGAAGGGGACGACCGAGGATGAGATGGCTGGATGGCATCACGGACTCGATGGACGTGAGTCTGAGTGAACTCCGGGAGATGGTGTTGAACAGGGAGGCCTGGCGTGCTGCAATTCATGGGGTTGCAAAGAGTCGGACACGAGTGAGGGACTGAACTGAACTGAAGCGTGGGTCTAGCAACCAGGAAGTACACAAAGAGGGTCAGTTATTATTGTTGTTATTACTTTGATCGGCCACCTCATCTGGATGACCTTCTGCACTGTTCTCTCTGGGAATCACAAGTGTTGAAAGTGAGTGGAATAAGTCTTTATTTCCCTGTGTGACCCAAGCAGTTATATAAAACCCTCTGCTCCTATATTATGAGCTTAACAGAAATGCTAATTTTACAAAAAGGAAAGTGCCAGTGGAGACTTAAATTGTTTTTCTGAACTGTTATGTAATTCTTCAGCACATCTCATTTAATCATCCTATATTGAGGCCATGTCTTAGCTCTGTGGTCATTTGAATAGATTCCTTTCTGGATTCCTACCTTTAACTCCAAGAAATTCCTTCGGGTAAGCTTCTGCTTTCCATTTTTATAAAATGACCTCATTCCTGGCCCATAGCTTCAAAGCTGAGAGTGACTGCAGTTGCTTTAAATAAGATGATCAAATTCAATTTAGCAGATATTGGCTGAGCCCCTACTATGTGCCATCCACCATGTCTGGAGCCACAGCAAACGTTCTTGAAAAATGAGGGGGCATCATGCTTGCAAGCAGGGACTCAAGCCAGGCAGCCTTCAGTCACATCCCTCCACCTCCTCCTGTCTGTGTGACTTGAGGGAAATCACTTCACCTGTCTGAGCCTCGATTTCCTCAGCTCTAAGATGGAGATATAATAGTACCTGGGCATCTAATTTAGTTGGACATAAATTAACCAGTAGTCATGTATGGATGTGAGAATTGGACCATAAACAAAGCTGAGCTCCGAGGAATTGATGCTTTTGAACTGTGGTGTTGGAGAAGACTTTTGAGAGTCCCTTGGACTGCAAGGAGATCCAACCAGTCCATCCTAAAGGAGATCAGTCCTGGGTGTTCATTGGAAGGAGTGATGTTGAAGCTGAAACTCCAATACTTTGGCCACCTGATGCAAAGAGCTGACTCATTAGGAAAGACCCTGATGCTGGGAAAGATTGAGGGCAGGAGGAGAAGGGGACGACAGAGGATGAGATGGTTGGAAGGTATCACCAACTCAGTGGATGTAAGTTAGGGTAAACTCCGGGAATTGGTGATAGACAGGGAGGCCTGGCGTGCTGCAGTCCATGGGGTCGCAAAGAGTCGGGTACGACTGAGCAACTGAACTGAACTAAACTAAGTTCTATGTTTCATGCCTCCTGTAGTACCCAAGCATTGTGCACAGCATCTGTCCCCAGCCACGCTTAGGCAAGTGGGACAGGAAGAAAATAAAGCAGATGAGACTCTTTAGAAGATTAAGGGGACTTCCCTGGTGGCTGAGACTCTATGCTTCCAATGCAGGGGGCCCAGGTTCAATCCCTGGACTAGATCCCGCATGCCGCAAGACCCAGTGCAGCCAAATAAATAAATCAGGATAAATATTTAAGAAAAGCAGACCAAGCCTTGGAGAGAGGGTGCTGGGTTTTCAGTGCTCACGATCCTGTTGGTCTCATCGGGAGGAGCCATGCTGTCTCAGCTGTGTCTGCTGAGACAGACGGCTGCTCCCTGCATGTCCCTCCCTGGACTGTCGTCTCCTGCGGGCAGGCCCCACTGGATGCCAGCCCCTCGCCTGGAGCCTGGCACATGGCAGGAGCTTTGTAAACCTTGGCTGAAGGAGTCGATGACATCGCCAGACATTCTTTTTCTCGTCAGGCACGGTGTACCCCCACAAGCTCTGAGGCCAAACTTAGATGTAACCAAAGCTGCAGCTGCCATCCGCCAGAGACAGCCTAAAATAGCCCTGGAGCCCCTCGTCATGTGTGTTTCTTCACTACTGCAGCTGCTGGGGCTTTTTTAAAAAAGCTTGCTTGTGCGCCAGGACAAAGTGGCTAGATGCTGGGTTGCCTCTCTTTGCCAGACAGGGTCCCAGAGGGCTCGGTGGCAGCCCTCCGGTTTCACCTGGCTTTCTGAAGTGGACCGCTGCCGGCTGCTTGTCTTTCTGCTCTGGAGTCAGCAATGTGAAAAGCTGATGATTGGAGAGCTCTGTGTGACCTTCCAGGACAGGTCCCAGTAGGATGGAAACTTCCAGCCTGGTGACTCCGTGCCTGTCCAGTGTGGCACTCACCACGGTGGACCCCTGAGCTACTTACCTCTAGGGCATCTTTAGCTGCATTCCTGCCTGGCCACCTGCAGTGTAAATGGCCCATCCATCCTCCCTGCTGAGAGAATGCGTGAGAAATGGAAAACTGAGATGAGTGTGGCGAATGCAGGGACCAGGCAGCCAGGTTATCTGTACTCTCATTACCTTCTCACTCATCCCTCCTTTCATCTCTAAGGCTATAGGCACACTTGTGGTTGGGGCTACTAATCCATTTATTTCCATGGCTAATCTCAGGGTTAAAGAGAGGAGCTGGCTTGCTAAGGCTTCCTAACCCAGATCTTTTGCTTCCCCAGTTTTTTCTGTAGCTCACTTTTCTTTATAATTTTTTTTCCCCAGAAATTGCAGGTAATGCACATTTCTTGTTGGAAACTGAAGGCATACAGAATAAACACTGTATTGTTAACAAACCTTCACTGGCTATGGCCAGAAGAAAGAGGGATGTGGGGTGAGGTGATTCCTGGATGGGAACCCTATATGTAAGTCGCTGGAGGGTGAGGATGCTCGGTCAGCGAGGCCGAGACGTGGCTCGTTCCGGGCTGTGCCAGAAGGAGTGCTCCTAAAACATCACTTGACATTGATGATGATGGAGATAATCTGCAAAGATTGGATCCAGAGGGAGAGGAGAGAGTTTCTGAGCCAGAGCGGCTCATTCCGGGGCTGTCCACTTAAATAAAGCCCTGGCTTAGAAAACCCCAAACACGCTAAAGTGGATACTGTAATGGGATTTATGCAATACTCTGTTAAGGGCAAACCCAGCCCCATAAATACATGTCCGAAATTCAGTCTGCTAAATGAAATGTTAAAGGCACCAAATGGATTTCTTGAAAGGATCAGAGCTAAGATGTAGTTTGCCTGCACTTGATAAGCTTATCCAGCCTTGCCACTGGGAAAGAAAAAGAGAGAGAGAGAAAGAGCGGAAATGGAGTTACAGATTTTACTGTATTCTCCAGTATCTTAGATACTTTCTTTTTCAATGGGAGGGGAGAAAGAGATTATCAGACCTCTGGCTGTGAAACCAGTGTTCCTGATCCAAACACCTTCTGGGCTACAGAAAGAGAGCTATTNTGGAGTTACAGATTTTACTGTATTCTCCAGTATCTTAGATACTTTCTTTTTCAATGGGAGGGGAGAAAGAGATTATCAGACCTCTGGCTGTGAAACCAGTGTTCCTGATCCAAACACCTTCTGGGCTACAGAAAGAGAGCTATTAATTTCACGAACTGGAGGCCCAGCTCAATTCTCCCAGCCCCAAAGCCTCCTGAACAGGACCCCTCCTGTACCGGGTTGTCAGTTGCCTGGGTCCGGCCCCCAGGTGGCCGAGGTCATGGCTGGCATGTTCCCAGTTCCCGTCCCCAAGTTCCGCCTTTGACTTTGACTGCTGCCGTCCAGTGTGTTTGTGAGTGATGAAGTGAGTTAGGAGAGGGAAGCTGTAGTAGACACTGGGGATCATCCTACACACTTTCTCCTGGCTTCCTCCCTCTTATGTTTCACGATTTTCCATCAGCTAGGACTATATCATCTCCTGCAAGTGGTTTGGATTGTTCTGTTCCCCCTCCCCCGCCCCCCGGAGAAGGAGATAGCACACATGTGTGCTTGTTCAGTCATTTCAGTCGTGTCCAACTCTGGGACCCTACAGACTGTAGCCCGCCAGGCTCCTCTGTCCACGGGGTTCTCCAGGCAAGAATGCTGGAGTGGGTTGTCATTTCCTTCTCCAGGAGATCATCCCAACCCACGGATCGAACCCATGTCTCCTGCAGCTATTGCATTGCAGGCGGATTCTTTACCGCTGAGCCACCTGGAAGCCCAGGAGATAGCATAATAGCTTGGAATTTCATAAGATGTTTTTGGTACCATTTGGGGGCAAGCCAAAGCTATACCGCCAGGGAGACATTTTTACTTTCTTCCAAGCATAGAAGTTGCTTCTGGCATTGGAACGTGACCCCAGAGAGTCGCTTTCAGAGTGATAGCATGTGTCAAAGAACATGCTGTCTTGGTAGGTGAGTGAGTTTGTGGGTGCATTTGGAGGGTTGGTGAACTGGCTCTCAGCATACCAAGTTTCCTTTTTTTCTCTTCCGTTTCCAGCTGATGGACTAGGTCTTCACCATAGCTGCCATCACTTCTGGCTCCCCTTGGGCTGAGGTCTTTGTGAGCCTGATGGGCTGGGGTTGGGTTGGAGGCTCGAAGCTGTGGGTGGAGGAGCCATCTCCAGAGGCACCATCCTGATGGGCTAGGTGACGACGCTCCAACCACAGGTGAATTCCGTGCTTGCTGGCACACCAGTGACTGTTCCATGCCTGTTTATTTCCCTCCTTTGGCGAGTCAGCACCTTCAGGGTGTTTGCCTGAGTCAAAGCATGCCTTCCCTGGTGGCTCAAATGGTAGAATCTGCCTGCAACGTGGGAGACCCAGGCTCAGTGCCTGGGTCAAGACGATCCCCGAGAGAAGGGGATGGCTACCCACTCCAGTATTCTTGCCTGGAAAATTCCATGGACAGAGGAGCCTGGTGGGCTACAGTCCTTGAAAAATTCCATGGACAGAGGAGCCTGGTGGGCTAGTCCTTGAAGTCATAAAGAGTCGGACACGACTGAGCGACTAATGTTTCAGCCTCAGCTGGAATAAACAAAAGGTCTTACGAGTCTGTTGCAGTGTATGGGATTCCTAAGTATTTTAAGAACTAGAGAGTGACACAGGAAAGGACACGATGGGAACATTTAATTTTTAAAACAACTTTATTGAGGTACAATTTATGTACCGTAAAATTTACACATTCTAATGTGTACCCAGTGATTTTAATGTAATGTCTCTCCAGTGATTTTTTTTTTTTAGTAAATTCACCAAGCTGTGTAACCATCACCATGCATGCATGTGGGCTGAGTCACTTCAGTCATGTCTGACTCTGTGCAGCCCTACGGACTGTACTCCTCCAGGTTCCTCTGTCCATGGAATTCTCCAAGCAAGAATACTGGAGTGGGTTGCCATACGCTCCTCCAGGGGATCTTACCAATCCAGGGATCGAACCCGCATCTCTTTTGTTTCTTGCATTGCCAGGCAGGTTCTTTACCACTAGCGCCACCCGGGAAGCCCAGCCATCACCATAGTCTAGTTTTAAAACATTTCCATTGTGCCAATATTAAATTCTTCAGGCCAGTCTGTAGTCACTCCCCAGGCATCTCCTCTTCTACTTTCTGCCTCTATAGATTTGCTCGTTCTGGGCCTTTCACCGAGAGGGGCTAATACCATATGTGGTCTTTTGTATCTGGCTTTTCTCCCTTTGCATAATGTCACTGAGGTCTAAACTTGGGGCCTGCTGCTGAGTGGTGTTCCACTGGATCGTGGCCATTTTCTTCATTCATCAGCCGATGGCTACTTAGGCTGCTGTGAATGGGGCTGCTGTGAACAGTTGTGCCCAAGTCTGCATGTGAACATGCTTTTTCATTTCTCTTGGGTAGACTCCCAGGAGTGGAATTTCGGGGTCATATGATAAATTTATATTTAACTTTTTCAGGAATTGCCAGACTGTTTCCCAAAGGTTTCCCAAGCTGCATCATTCTACATTCTCACCAACAATGGATGATCAGAACCATTCATTTCTGCTCTTACTGTGAGCTGGATAGTGGAGTTGTTTACTAGAGACCATTGTAGGTGAAATACAAAAATTGCCCCCTGCGTGTGGAGAGCAGGCCCTCAGTGGGATCTCGACCACACATCATAAGGGTCTCGACCTCAATTTCCACATACGCATCACCAGCAGATGTCAGAGCTTCCAGCCCAGAGGGGCCCCTGTTCACTCCCACTCCCCTCCCCAACTCCAGCTTTGCTAGCTCCAGCTCCCCTGTAACCCTTCTCATTCCAAAGAGGATTTGCTCTTATAAAAAGTTCTGCATCACACTGGTGATAATTTAGCGACTTTATTGGACAATGTGATTTACCATCCATGGCCACCTTCAAATGGATTCATTTACCTGCATTGATTGGTATATGCTGCTGTTAACTGTCACCAGAAAATCTTAGCAGTCCTTAAAAACTGTGTAGCGTTTTGCTTCTGATAATGATAGTTAACTCCGTCCTTGATCGCCAATGACATGGTAGTTCTCTCTTGGAGATGGGCTTAAATCGCATAGCTCTGTTCCTCGATGATGAGAAAATAAATTACTTTTTGATGCTGTGTTCTGCTAAGCATTTCATAAATTTGGGTTCTTTGGTAGGTGTTTCTCTTTTTTGGCGGGGCGGGGTGGGGATGGTCCATTCCCTTTGCTACTCAAAGTGCAGTCTTGGACTACCAGCATTGGCATCCTCTGGGATCCTGTTAGAAATGCAGAGCCTCCGACCCCACCTGCAATTTCCAGAATCAGAATCTCTTTTTAACTCGATCCCCAGGTCCTCTTCATGCACTTTGAAGCTTGCAAAGTGCTGCTCTAAATCTGAAATCAGCAAAATAGGCCCTTGGAGCAAATCTGGCCAGATGCTTGTTTTCATTAAGAAAAAAAAATTTTTTTTTTGTTAGAACATAGCCATGCCCATTCTTTCTGTATTATCTGTGCCTCCTTGGGACTCAAACTGCAGAATTAAGAGCTGCCTTTTGGCTGGCAGAACTGAAAATGTTTACTTTTCCAGACCTTTGCAGAAAAAGTTGCTAACATTTGATCTGGAGATGGTTTTATTCTTACATGTTTTTTATTATATGACTTTAGTTGCAACTTAATTATTTTTATTTACTTAATATAATGTGTTAGCTTTTCTTATTTGACTTTTTCATCTTCCATTTATTATAAGTGTTGGGTCATGACACTCCTTTTTCTCTTTTTGATTTCTTTAAAATTGGAGGATAATTCTGTTGGTTTCTGCAATACATCAACATGAATCAGCCACGTGTGTACATATGCCCCCTCCCTCCCATCCCCCGCATCCCACCTCTGTGTTATGAATGCCATCCATCCCCAGATTCTCTCTGGAGCCTGCCTGTTAGGATAAAGTGACTGAACTTTGATGAAGCTTAGGGTTTGGGTTTCTTAGCCACAAACTGAAAAACTCAAAGGACCCCTGATTTCTTAGATGCCACCCGATTCTACTGGAAGAGTGCTCTGGGTGAGCATTGTTTTATGTCATTTTATTCTTTGCAAGAGAGGATATTCATTATTTGTGAAACTGGAAGGCCATATTTGTTATTATTTGTAAAGGCATAATATAGAGACATTCACAAGTAGAAGAAAGCAGAAAAGAATTCCTTGTCAAATCACAGGGTGGGGTTAGAGTAAGAAAATCTCCTGAGAGTAACCACAGCAGGCACCCAGAGGGGAAAGCGAGCAGAATTGGCTTCCTGGGTGTGCCTGGTGCCCTGGGTTCCCTGCTCAGGAGGACACACCCTGTGCTCATTTCACGCTCAGTTGTCATCACCTTGGAATTCTTAATAACTTTAAAAACAGATGCCCTCACTTTTTTTTTGCATCAGGCCCTACAACGTAGGTAGCCAATACTGGAAGCCAGTGATGGGGTCGGAAGACCCACCCGGTGCCCATTCCTGGGGGAGCTGAGAACTGTGTGCGTGACATCCCGTTAGCCAGCGGCTGTGTTATCCTGGGCCAGTGATGGTATCACAGCCGCGTGTCACCACCCACCCTTCGTGTGTCTGGCTGACTTCCTCTGCCTTACTGTGTGCCATGAGAAGAAACAACACTTTGAATGATTTCTTAAATTAAGCAGTTAGAGAGGTGAATCTGCTCGTGCAGAGGCATCTCCAGGTGAAGTTCGGATTATCCCCAGTCAAGGTCGGTATTTGAGCCTCACAACTCTGATGTGATTGCTTTCAGGGCTTGTGTGTTGCACTTTTCCCTGTGGAGTCAGTGAGGGATGCCGCTTTTCCAACAGGGGTGCTCCTTAAAGAAATTGGGATCCCCACCTGGCTTAGGTTGAGGTCTGTGGGGACATCTTAACAGTCGGAACTTCAGGCCACAGGTCACTGGTGGAAGACTCCCAAGGGTGCCAGTTCGTCCTGGTCCCCGTGGGGAGGAATTGCATCCAGTGACCCTGCGGGTAGCTGATTGAGGCTAAAATAGCAGCTTCCCAACCCAGCAGGGCCCAGAGCAAGGAACATTGCTGTAATCGCTTTCCTCTTCCCCTCTGAACGATTGTTCATCAGGAGTCTTGTGGAAACAAAAAAAATGAAAGGGAAGCAAGAAACAGGAGACCTAGTTTGGTGAACCCGATGGAAAATTACTGTTCTACCAAGAGGTCCCCAAAGGGCGATGAGTGAGCCAGGCACTAGGGATATTGCAGAAGCTTAGACATGCTGGTGACAAGATGCTGTTAACACTTTTTGAGAGACTAAAGGACATTTGATGATCATAATGATAACCCTAGGAGATTATGTATTAAGTCATCCTAGCTTGGTCATTTATGGAGCATCTACTGTCTGTCATGGCCTGTGCCAACTCATGCATATCTCTTAATTCTTGCCCTGTGTACAGCCCAGCTGTCTCTTACAATGAGAATTCTGAGGCTCTCAAGGTTTGACTTGGCCCAGAGCACACAGCTAGTCAGGGATAGGATCAGATTTAAGTTCTGTCTGACTCCAGACCATGAGCCACTTTCCCTAAGCTGCCCTCTGACCTCACTACTCCCTCTGATACCACTACAGCACTCCCTCCCCAAAATCATGTCAGGAGCTGGTGGGTCATGGGTTGCACTAAGTGGGGTTCTGGCACATCTGAATGTCAGCTATTTTTCCCCAAAGTGTAGCTCAGGTGAATTTAGATGGTAGACAGGTGAACATTTTTCCTTAAAATGCAAAGTATTTATTATATTTTAAGGAGAAAGCATATTTTTACTGGTATATTAAACCTGTGATTTATAGTGTTTTATTTAAAACATGAATGTAAGTAAAGAAACAGTCTTTTAAATAAAATTAGTATCCGTGAGATACACGTATAGCCTGCTGGTTGAGCCGTACTAGAAGCATCTTACCTGAGCAGTTGGACAACCTTGGAGGCAGTGTCAGTGGGTGAGGGGTGGGGAGCGTGGTCAGGCAGAGCTGGGTGCCTAGACAGGGAGACTTTGTTCTTGGTGGGAAAGATGTCTGGAGCAAAGTTGTCATCATTTTAGGCTTTTTTATCCATGCTGATGGCCATCACCTCCTCCTCTTCCACGGTGACAGTCTCACCACTTGTTGCTCAGAAACCAGAGACCTGACTGCACTGTCTTTTGAAATTATTCACAAATATTACCACGAGCCCTTACCGTGGCCGGGGAGGTTCCACATCCCTGTGTTTTACCTGCCATGGTCTGAGCTTGTGCCATTCTCCACTGCATTAGCCACACTGGTTTCCTTTCTGGCTCTAGAATAAGACCAGCCTAAAGCTACTGTGGAAGATTCTTTCAGATGGGGATACCAGACCACCTGACCTGCCTCTTGAGAAACCTATATGCAGGTCAGGAAGCAACAGTTAGAACTGGACATGGAACAACAGACTGGTTCCAAATAGGAAAAGGAGTACGTCAAGGCTGTATATTGTCTCCCTGCTTATTTAACCTATACGCAGAGTACATCATGAGAAACGCTGGACTGGAAGATACACAAGCTGGAATCAAGATTGCCGGGAGAAATATCAGTAACCTCAGATATGCAGATGACACCACCCTTATTGCAGAAAGTGAAGAGGAACTAAAAAGCCTCTTGATAAAAGTGAACGAGGAGAGTGAAAAAGTTGGCTTAAAGCTCAACATTCAGAAAACGAAGATCATGGCATCCGGTCCCATCACTTCATGGGAAATAGATGGGGANTGATCTCTGGTTCCTCTGCCTTTTCTAAAACCAGCTTGAACATCTGGAAGCTCATGGTTCATGTATTGCTGAAGCCTGGGTTGGAGAATTTTGAGCATTACTTTACTAGCATGCTGATATTTTTCAGCAATCCTTGGCTTTAGATTCATTTCTCCAATCTCTGCCTCTATCATCACATGGTCATCTTCACCCTGTGTGTCCTGTTCTTGTCCTCAAATAAGGACATCTGTAATATTGAATTAGGTCTCATCCTAATAACCTGAGCTTCAGTTAATTACATCTGAAAAATCTTATTTCCAAATATGGTCACATTCACAGATATCAGGGGTTAGGATTTCAACATATCCTTTTGGGGGACACAATTCACCCATAAGAAGTATTTTATATGACTCTCTCTCCTTTGTTGGCTTATTGATTACAACTATGCTTTATTAATTTATTGGTTGCTTTAGGATTTATTGTATACCTCTTTATTATAGTCTGCCTTCAAAAGCCTTATAATACTTTATACTGCTTATAAAACATTTATAATTAAAGGCAGTAGTGTATCAGGTACAGATGGGTTCTCAGCTTCAACAGTTGTTTACAGCTGGCACCTATTCCAGTTGGTTGGTGCTGCATTGTTAAATATTTGAAGATTATCCCTGGTTGGGCTCTGTTGACTGTAAAATAAGCACTTCTAACTTGTAGGGACTCGGGCTAGGGGAAAAAACCCTGAAGGAGAAGGAAAAGACAGTCAATAAATGAATAACTGGGTAAATTTAGTCCCTTCACCAGTTGCAATAAACAATCCAACTACCCAAACCATTGTATGGCTGTTCTGCTATTTAAGATCAGTGACGTGAAAGAGGGACAATCCTGTGCCGTGTGCCATGGGCCATCATTCTCACAAAGCCACGTCCTCCTACAGAGGTGTGAAGTACAATTTCCTCATGTCATTTAAGATGCTGTTAGCTGAAGACTTCTGGAATGATTTGATGAAACAGCTCAGCCGTGCGACTTACAATCTGAGTGTTTTCCCTCCACACAACTATCCATGCATCAGCAGCATCTCAAGGCTGCGTGTGCATGGTGGTAGGGAGGCTGATGACAGGACCTGGAGTCGACAGGACCTGGAGTCAACAGCACCTGATTCTTCCTTGTTCAGGTAGCCTGTTGCCTCTTAAAACTCACATAAGAGAAGCATGCTTTTTTCCTCAAGCCATAGCAAACATTCTGTCATATCTCATAGGCCCTTAGTGGTTTTGGCCAGGCCCCAACCCAAGCCAGTCACTGTGCAAGGCAGGTAGCATTATCCTGACTGGCTTAGATGGATCCATCTCCCCCTGTTGCTGGGTCTGCCCTCCAAACTGAATGATAGCCATTCAGGTGGAGAAGGATGGCCTGGATATTTGGGGGGAAACCTGAATTCATGAAAACTCCTTTAGATTTATGTAGTATTTTCTCATTTAGAAATCACTTTTACAGAATTTAATTTTACTAGTAAAAATAACACTTTTACCCTAGGTAGGTGAGGAGTTATCAAAGCTATGTGCTTTTACACAGCAGAGTTTAGCAAAACAGTAAGTCTTTTAAGGGATACAAACACAGAGGAAGTCTAAGATTTTGAGACAGTTTGGTGTGCTGAAGGAAGGCTCAGCATTATTTCAGGAATACAGTGTC
Organism: Oreotragus oreotragus; assembly: GCA_006410675.1. Taxonomy (NCBI): domain Eukaryota; kingdom Metazoa; phylum Chordata; class Mammalia; order Artiodactyla; family Bovidae; genus Oreotragus; species Oreotragus oreotragus. The sequence goes on from SJYX01012149.1 coordinate 28,735, forward strand.
TACGTAAAAGAGGTTATCGTCTGCTGCTCTTGAGGAGAGTCGAAGAAGACTGGGAAGCAGGAGGAAGGAGGACAGGAGAAGAGGCAGAGGACAGATGATTCACACACTATTTGGGCAACAGTCAATGGACCCTAAGGGGAGGAAGATTATAGTTGTTACAAAAAAAAGATGTAACAAGTAACATTCTGAGTTGCAAAGTGGCTGGGTCACTAACACACTACATTCTTGGCTGAACAAATGCAGCAGTTTATATGAAAGTGTTTGTATAAATGGAGCTGCAGTTTGAGGAATATCAGAGCCGTGGTTAGGAATTTGGGACTTCTGCAGGCTGCATCAGCACCTGCTAGCAGGCTCTGTAACCCACCCTGCTGTGACCTGTCTGCAGCTATCTAGAGGTCTACAGTTAGGGCCATATTTCTTGAGCTCACGATCCAGGGACAGTCTGTCAACAACTAACGTACTCTCAGCAAACGTGTCCTCATTTATTATCTTCTCTTTTTCCCCTTCTCCCAAATGCCACCCTTTAAAAAAAACTTTTGGGAAGTCTGACCAACTCCATCCTAGAGAGGTTCATACAGTAAAACTGTAAAAAGCATCTTTTCTCAACCACCTACATAAATGTTCTCCTACTAGATTATACTCCTAAATCTCATATCTCTGTTATTAATCTTATTAAGTACTTCCCCATTACCACCTACCAGGGAGACAGAAGGAACCAGATTTAAGAAATCTCCAAACACCTATAAATGATTGAAAAGTAATCACACGGACCTTTCATCCCTACCCTAGCTAATTCAGCTCCTATTACTGAGAGACCAGGGGGATGACCTGCAAGCCTCTTTCCCCTTGGATTGGGAACAGTTTCCAGGTAGCAGCTGGGCCTGTGGTAAACAGGCCAGTGAAGAAGCCTCCCAGGACCTCAGTCTTTGATGATCCACAGAGTTCTTAACAACAAACGCTGGCGCCTGGAATAGAACCTTCTTGTCATAGTGCCCACACATCACGAAGCACCCTCACAGGTCTGCTGATAGAACACAAGCTGCCAGGTCTCTGGTGGGCAGAGAAATGTCAGATCCCCAGATCCACCTGGGCAGCTCCTGGAAAGGCCACCAACAGAGTGACCGTCAGAGCTTACTGGGTAACACCAAAAATAAGGGAAACAGGTGCTATTCCATATTTGGAGAGAACATAAAGCTTACGGAAACAGAGAAGTCCTACTCAATTCTGTCCTTCAACTGGAAAGAAGAGAATTTGCTGAAAAAGAAACTAAGTTTTCTAGACTCCATGAAGAAATATGAAGCTAATGCCTGGCTAATGGAGCAGAAAGCCTTTTATAAACGATGCCACTCAAAGCTCCGAAAGTCAGAACTGGCGCTGGCTCGGTTGCTAGGCAACAAGGACTTGGTCAACCGGCTCACCTCCAAGAATATGTTGTCCAACTACACCACCACCTTTGTGGATGAGAGTGAGGCGGCTGTGAAGGCGATAATCCAGAACAGAAGAGAAGGGGAGAAGAACAAAATGCCCTTCAGACTTAGCCTAGACAAGGACAGACTCTACCCATCCACAGCTTCCAGGGCAACCTTAAAGGCAGACTCCAGGGATGAAAGTGAGAGGGCAACTGTAAATATAAGCGGGTCTCTCTCCAGAGGGGAGGGAAAACCAGCTCTGGTTTTATCTTTAGAGTCTTTGTATAATCCAGAGCAGGTAGAAAAACAGAGAAAGCTCCCTGTTGGCAGCAGGCCATCGGTTGGGGGAGAAGGGATCGTAAGAGACGTCCCTAGTAGGCCATCGAGCACTGGGCAGAGTCATCTCCAGGATCCAACGATTGGCAGGAAATCAAAAGGCAAGTTTTTTAAATACATAATCTATGGGGACAGGAGTGGAGAGCACCTCAAGAAGAAAAGATCATGGCCCAGGAAGAACCCACCTGTCCCGGACGATGTGCAAATGGACCAGGCACTGCCGATCCAGGTTCAAGTCAGCCTAAGGCAGGAGTTTCTCACGAGTGAAAGAGCCAAGTATCTGGAGGCCAGAATCCAAAGTCTACCACAGCCCATATATTTTCAAGGTCACTCTTCTAACAGACTTTGGGAGAAAGGAACTGAAGGAGTAGTGCATGCTCCAGGAATCAGAACACAGGGTGCAGGAAGAGGGCCGAAAATCATTCCTGAAGAGATCGAAAACGAACTGGAAGCAAGTCCATCCCCAAGAACAAACGGCTTTTTTCCTAAGGCACCCTTCCCCTTTCTACCCCTCTGCCATTCAGCAACTTCTACTTAATACTTAACAAGAAAACTCTTACCCCTGACCTCAAGACTGCTCCGGAACTCACGGATAAAATGCTTATCCTCTTATATAAAACTGGGACAACCAAGGCAGGATCTAACAGTAAGAACGTGGACCCGGGTCACGCCTGGCCCTGCAGCCCTTCCCGCGGAGACACGGAGACGCGCGCGCAGAGGAAGGGCAAGGGGGCCGCGCCGCGTCCGGAGCGCCCCGCGCGGGCCTTCAGGTCCGCGTCCAGGAGAAGTATCTAGGGGGGAACATGCTGCTGGGAAACTTTCTGCCAGGAATACTCTTACTGTAAAAAAAAAAAAAAAAAGTGAAAGACAATGATTTGCGGAACGTTAGCAGATCTGTTTCTTCGGTAGCTTGGGGAGGGAAAGGGAATAGGAACCTTGGTCTGACTTTTGACCTTCTTCAATAAAATCAAACCAGTGTAAACTAGTCGATTTGAAAACTAGGAGAGATCTCTCTCTCACTCTCCCTTGGCGCCCCGTTCCCCATCAGGCAGGCCCTACTGAGAGACTCCCTACATTTAGTGAAGCAAAAAAAATGTTGAAACAAGAAAGAGGACTGAAGGTGTGATAAGAACACCAAGTGGGAGGCAGGGGTTCTGTTTTCTAGCTTCATGAATTCGTATATATGCAATGATCGGAGTAATCTTGGGCAAAATGCTTCACAGCTTGAGACCTAAGTTTCCTCACCTATAAAACGAGGTTTGGAGAAGATGATCTTTCAGGTCATTTTTACCCCTATACCTCTACAATACAATTATTTTAACTTGTCACAAAAGATGTTGGCTGGCTGCCCTTGAGCAAAATAAAACATCTTCAGTCTTTCGTCCTTCCAGCGGTCAGTCCAGTGGTTGGTTAACATTTCAAACTTTTCTGAGGTATTATAAGGAAGTTAAAGTCTTCATTATCAATTAGATGGTCATCAGGGAAATGTATAGAGAAGTGGCACTTTTACATTTAAATGAATAACGGTAAATATTTTAAAAATATTTTTTCTCTGTATTTCATAGTTCATATTCTTTAAATATTTTCTCTGTATTTCATAAGTATTTAAATGCCATTATGACAGCAACCTAAGTGGAATTCATGTTGTACAGTATGTGGCTAATTACAGGCTTAATGTCTCTGAAATCAGATCTGCAGTCAGAGGGATCACTGCAGTGATCTGCACTGTCCCAAATGATTGCGACCACTTCATGTGGAGTCAATATGAATTTTACTAATTTCCTTTCTGGGTTACTGGCATAGAAATACTGAAAGCACATAGGTAGTTGTGGTGATGAGAAAAAAAAAAAAAAGCTACCCTTATATGAATTATGAGATTATAAGTGTAATTTTAGAGTGGGGGTGGAGATGAGGTCCTACAGTGGAGAGAAAGAGGCTCTCTTAAAACTAAAGATGCTTAGAAAAACGTGATTATTTATTCACCACTTCTTAGGGATACATAGCAAACTGGTTTCCCTCAACTGTTTTCCAATACTAGTTCCATTCATAAGAGCAGTGGTACTGTTACTGAACAGTGGGAAGGTGTGAGGAGTATCTGAATGCCAGAAAAGCTCTTCAGATGCAGGAACAACTGTTATACTACTTTTACTGGTAGCTTCTGTGGAGATCTGGAAGTCCAATTGATAAATCAGGCTCTTTGGACTTATCAGCATAATTTCATTCATACATTCATTTGAAAAATATGTTCTGAACACCAGGGTGAAGAAAACAGTTATATTTCTACTCTCATGGAATAGAATTTAAGGAATGAGTTAGGCAATAATGAAGCAAAACAATACCCTGTGAAAAGTGTTTTGGAAGTATGATTATTTTGGAGACTACAGTTTAAATTTGAAAAATACTTCAATCCTATTAAAAATACATATTTAAGGCAAATGATATTTTCTTTGGGTTTGGGTACAAGATGCAAGCACACAGGGACAATTCTGAAATGCATTTTTAGGTAATGGGCTAACTTCCACTTGACAGTCCCAAGAATATACTTGTAGTTATGATGAGCTGGGATTCTCCTGCTCAGTCTCAGCTGGAAGCATTTGAGGTTATTTCCTGCCCTTGGCGATTATTTCCAGGGCAAGGCTGCCTTCTCAGTTGCCTCAGGAAACAGATCTGATCTCACTTACCCTGAACTTCTTGACTCACTGATAAGGGGACCAAACCCAGCAGTGCTAGGCAGATTTGCAAGTTAATATATATCACATCTCAATAGTTTTGAAATATTTTCACTCTGCTGATATATCTTCCTGAGATGACAGTAAATAAACACACACACACAATGTGGGCCTTTAAAGTGCTAATGAGCTGCCTTCCCTGGCTTTCACCCTGCCCTATCCACGCATCTAAGTCTCATCAGTTGTCAGCAGGGAGTTAAACACACAGAGAAAGGGCAGCATATGGTGTGAAAGAGTGGAGAATCGCAAGCCCCAAATAAAATTTTATGGAGGTGGGCCAGCCCTGCTGTTTACGAGGCGCTTAAAGGGAAATCATGACCTGCAAAGCTGAGGGCTGTTCCTCCTCGTCACCCTGGCAGCCTGGAAAATTCCCCAAGATTCTGCCTCCAACTTTCTAAGCCTTGGCCAAGCCCTAATGAGCCTGGAGCCAAGGTCAGGGGTGGAGGCTGATGCTGTCACAGGCCTTGGGGCTGCACTGACAGGAGGCCCATGGGAAAGGGAGGCAGACAGTGATTCAGCACCTACTATGCGCTAGGCGGTGTCTATACCATACTTAATTGCATGTGCGGGGAGGGGGAGGGTGTCCACGTTCAGCATTGTCTCCATGACATTTTCCCCAGCAATAGTAATTATATATATATATATATGGAGAGAGAGAGAGAAAAGGGCATAGCAACCCACTCTAGTATTCTTGCCTGGAGTATTCCATGGACAGAAGGGCCTAGCAGGCTATAAGTCCATAGGGTCATGAAGAGTTGGACACCACTGAGCGATTAACGCTTTCATATATATATATATATATAAAATCTACTCACTTTTTACTTATTGTCAGACTTACCCTATACTGTCCATAAAGTTATGGTGTTAACAAGGCCTGTTTAATTATAGAATGTGCTATGTACTTAGTTACTCAGTCATGTCCTATGCTTCACTACCCCCTGGACTGTAGCCCGCCAGGCTCCTCTGTCCGTGGGGATTTTCCAGGCAAGAATACTGGAGTGGGTTGCCATGCCCTCCTCCAGGGGATCTTCCCAGCCCAGGGATTGAACCCAGGTCTCCCAGATTGCGGGCAGATTCTTTACCACCTGAGCCACTAGGGAAGCCCAAGAATACTGGAGTAGGTAGCCTATCCCTTCTCCAGGGGAATTTCCTTACCCAGGAATCAAAGTGTCTGTATTGCAGGCAGATTCTTTACCAGCTGAGCTACCAGGGAAACTCTTCATATAGGATACATCAGTGTAAATACATACCTACTGAAATTTTTCAGAAAGGTTTGTTCACAAACCACATAGGATAACTTGTGTGCTGCTGTTTCTGCTGCTGCTAAGTCACTTCAGTTGTGTCCGACTCTGTGTGACCCCTTAGACGGCAGCCCACCAGGCTCCCCCGTCCCTGGGATTCTCCAGGCAAGAATACTGGAGTGGGCTGCCATTTCCTTCTCCAATGCATGAAAGAGAAAAGTGAAAGTGAAGTCGCTCAGTCTGTCCGACTGTTAGCGACCCCATGGACTGCAGCCCACCAGGCTACTCCGTCCATTGGATTTTCCAGGCAAGAGTACTGGGGTGGGGTGCCATTGCCTTCCCCGGCGCTGCTGTTTCTAGTATTATGCTAACTCTGGTGCTTCCATTTTATAGCTGAGGAACTAGAGATCCAGAGAGATTTAGCAGTGCAGCCCAAACTCACAGAGCTAGGAAGTGTCTGGATTTGAACACAGATCTTTCTGGCTCTAAAGTCCAGGCAATATGCACCATCTTCTCAGAGGGAGAAAATGGGAAAGGATGTCCACAGCACCAATGGGATGGAAAAAGCTCTCAGGACAGGCACAGAGGGTCAGACCGAGGGCTGGTCAGACTTCCTGCTCCTTCTTAGGAGGCCAAGACATCTTCGGCCTCTGCCATCTCTGTTCCCGTGGGTTTTGGCTACAGGATGTGCTTAGACTAAGACTTGTTCTTGGGACATTGCCATCATGGCACGGTGAGCCTTTAAGCATCTCCTCAAGTAACATTGATCAGTATTGACTCCTGCACAGGAAGGTGAGGTCGGGGAGGAATGGTGCACAGTATGGCCCCTCAACCCCACTGCCCAGCCCCCAGGGCAACGGGAGGCCTCCTTTGTACCAGAGGCTTATTAGTATTCAGTCCTCATGGAGGGACCTCGCAGGGAAAAAAATCATCTTAATGGGCTCTGAACGAGTCCAACTGGCAGCTGTTCCTGGATGGCCACCCTTGCCCTTGAGGCCAGGCAGTGACCTCCATTTCATGTGGCATCAGTGAGCAGGTACCACCGCTGAGGGAGCAGACCCACTGGGCAGGGAGGGCTTCAGCCACATATGGAGTTTGCAGCTTAGGGATAGAAGGAAGCAGGCCTGGACTCCACTGGCAAACCCAACGAGGTGGCCAGGAGGGCAGCAGGAAGAATAACCACAGTCAGCCACAGTCATCACATTGTTCCTTAAAACTCCTAAGTGTCCAGGGGTCAAGGTCTCCATTCTGGACATCTGGGCTTGGGGGCAGTGCTGGTCTATATGGGGCCTTTGCTGGGAGGATGAAGGCACTTTTTTGGTGGAGGACTAGGGAGAGTGTCCAGCTGGGCAAGAGCCATCCTCCCTGGGTGCAGCTTGGTGAGGGGCATTGGCTGGGTCTCAGCCCCACGTTTGCAGTCTGCACACTAGATGGCCATTCACAGTGGCCTTGAATGAACTTATTTACAAAACAGAAATAGACTCACAGACATAGAGAACAAAATTATGGTTACCAAAGGGGAAAGCGGGGGATGGGGGGAGATACACTAGGAGTCTGGGGTTAATATACAGTTCCTTGTCCTACTGTATTGAACAGGGAACTATATATTCAATATCTTGCGTGCATGCATGCTAAGTTGCTTCAGTTGTGTCCGACTCTTTGCAACCCCTAGACCATAGCTTGCCAGGCTCCTCTGTCCATGGGATTCTCCAGGCAAGAATACTGGAGTGGGTTGCCATGCCCTCCTTCAGGGGATCTTCCTGACCCAGGGATTGAACCTGTATCTCTTCTCCTGAATTGACAGGTGGGTTCTTTGCCATTAGTACCACCTAGGAAGCCCACTCAATATCTTAAAATAACCTATAATGGAAAAGAACCTGAAAATCTATATATCTTTATAAAGATATATATATATAGATTTTATATATAAAATCTATAGTGGAATCACTTTGCTGTGTACTTGAAACTAACTCAACATTGTAAATAACTATAAAAAACACTAAATATTAAAAATACTACATGTACTAGCTCTCTAGTATACAACAAGCTCTTTGAAAACCTAGTGAATTGAAACAACAGTCTTTTCTTCTTCATGGTTTTGTGGGTGAGGGATGCAGGAAGGATTCTGTTGGGCGGTTTGCTTCTGCCGCAGGGACTGGAGGACCCGGTTCTAGGATGACCTTTTCAGTCCCATGTCTGGTGTCTTGTTCCTCCTCAGCTCCCTCTCTGTCCATGTGGCGTCTTGTCTGCCAGAGCCTCTTGTGTAATTTGACTTGCTCACAGTGTGATGGTCTCAGAGGAGTGAGGCTGCTTCTGTGGCTGCTGGCCTCCAGGAGGCAGGAGAAAAGCACAGCATCATCCTGGCCAGTTCTGTTGCTCAGAGCAGTCCAGGGGCCCGCCCGGATTCTAGGGCTAGGAAAATAGACCCACCTCATGTTGGGATGCGGAGAGGGAATATGCTTGGCAAGGTCACCTTGCAGAAAACTGTATGGGATGGGCAACATAATTGCAGCCATTTTTGGAAATACAGTCCGCCACTCCTTAATTGGCACAGAGTTTTCAGGGACTTCACAATGATTCTTCTATCTTGGACTCACCTCAGCCTCCTGTAAAAAGAACAATGAGCAAAGCCCTGGCATATTCTCTTAAGATCAAAATATATGTCTAACTATTAATTTTGTTAACAGAGTCCAGTTTGATCTGAAAGGTGATGCTAATAAGGTGAACCAACTTGCAAAGCAAAGAGAATCTCAGCATGAGCATAGCTGTAGGAAAGGGACACCGGTGCTTGCCTCTGGTGGTTCAAGAGCCCCACGGCAGAAGCCACTTGCTTAGGTTTGCTGAGGTCCCAAAGGGTGGGGCCATCTGGCTTGGACAAACTCACCATCTGCCCTGGTGTTTAAATTCAAAGTGCATTTTATTTATTGAGTCAATTAAGAAAGATTCAGTTGTTGAAATGGAGGCAAATTCAGACAGTAAATTGATGTTTTCAGTTGAAACTTGCTTACAAGCCAAGCCCTTGGGTCATTATTGGACATTTGCCTCCCTTTAAAGATATGATGTGACAAATAATATGCACACCCATTCAATTGAACATTTGGACCCTTGGCCAAAAAAAAAAAAAAAATCTGATAATTAGTCAAGAACATTTTTTTGGATGTTGCTAAACTTTGCAGAGAACAATGGAAAGAGATATTGCATATTAACTATAACACGACTGAGCGACTTCACTTTCACTTTTCACTTTAATGCATTGGAGAAGGAAATGGCAACCCACTCCAGTGTTCTTGCCTGGAGAATCCCAGGGGCAGGGGAGCCTGGTGGGCTACCGTCTATGGGGTCACACACAGTCGGACACGACTGAAGTGACTTAGCAGCAGCAGCAGCAGGGGAGGAGTTATCCTGTCCTCTTGAGCTGTTTCATGTGCAAGGGGCTGGGGCTGAAAGGGGTGGCTTGCAGGCACTTCTCTACCACTTAAGAATTGTGACCTTGGGCCTGTCACTGGCATTTGTCGTGAACTTCACTTTCTCCACCTATAAAGTGAAAACAGTTATACCTATTCCATCCATTCCTGGGTCTGATTAAGAATGAAATGATGCCATACTGTTTTTTTTTTTTTTTTAACTGCTTTGTGAGTTTAGAAATCCTTTGTATATTGAGCCATTATTGCTGATAACAATTAGCATAGCAAGTTTCTGTTGCCTGAGAATGAACACAAACATGCCTTTGTGACTCATTTAAAAATTAATATGTCGAGCCTATAATTATTTTAAAATACATAGATTAAGAAATTAACCGTATAACTCTGACATCTAGAGTTTGGGTGCAACTCATAATTTGTGCACTATGCCTTACAGAAGTTCAGTTATTTTGCCAGTTTTGGCTAACCTAGATTGTACTTTTCGAAAGCGAAGGCTTCCATAATGACAAAAGAGTAAGGAAGCCACTTGACAAGGTTTTGCTGCTTTGAATAAACTTCACATAGTAGTCGAGCTTTATTGTTGAATGGGCTAATAGTAATAAGTGGATTACTCTCATGCTAATAGACACAGATTCAGTTATTTGTCAAAATGGCATTGAAACATGTAGACTATCATATATGAAACGAATTGCCAGTCCAGGTTCGATGCATGATACTGGATGCTTGGGGCTGGTGCACTGAGATGACCCAGAGGGATGGAAGGGGAAGGGGGAGGGAGGGGGGTTCAGGATGGGGAACACGTGTACACCCGTGGCGGATTCATGTTGATGTATGGCAAAACCAGTACAATATTGTAAAGTAATTAACCTCCAGTTAAAATAAGTAAATTAATAATAATAATAATAATTTGTTGAGGGCTTATGAGGGGAAGTTCTCTTTGTTGTGAGCTGCCTCAGTATTTTCCAAATACCCCTCTCGTGGAATGTTGCTCTCCTGAGCCTCCCAAATGTTAGCTGTGTCTGACTCTTTGAGACTCCATGGGCTGTAACCCGCCAGTCTCCTCTGTCCATGGGATTCTCTAGGCAAGAATACTAGAGTGGGTTGCCATTTACTTCTCCAGGGGATCTTTCTGACCCAGGGATCAGACCCACGTCTCCTGCTTGGTGGGTGGATTATTTACCACTGAACCACCTGGGAAGCCCCCCACCCCACTTTATAGACAAAGAAAAGAGGTCAGTGGATTATATTTTGCTCGATATTAAATTTTTTTACATTAATTTCTTTTACTGTATCTTTTTCTTACATCTTTGGCACCTGACCGTACTTGTCCATCCTCAAATATAGTAAACGTTGTCATTGACAATGCAGTATTGAGTACTGAAAATCATTTCCATCAGAGGCATTGTCTGTTTCATGGGTTCTCCAAACATGGTCACTCCCAAATTTAAAGATGATTGAATTACCCTCTGTATCAGGGATGGACAAATCTGGCCTGCTGTCAGTTTTGTAAATAAAGTTTTATTGGAACACAGCTGCAGTCATTCATTACATGTCATCACGGCAGCTTTCACCCTAGGGTAGAATTAAATAGTTGCAGCAAGAGGCCTTATGGTCTGCAAAGCTGAAAATATTTACTGTGTGGCATTTTACAGAAAAAGTGTGTCAGCTACTGTGCAGTACCATGGTGAGGACTAACAACACAACAAGCTTTTTTTAACCCTGAACTTCCCCTGGAATAGACAGCTGCTGAGGCTACCATTGTGTTGTAACAAGACTCGACTTCCTCCCAAGCATGTAGCAAATATAATAGGCAGGAAAAAAAAAAAAA
>SJYX01012149.1:41737-65234 GCA_006410675.1 Oreotragus oreotragus
AAAAAAAAAAAAAGATGTTTTCCTTTTAAGGGAACATGAGGTTATTATGGTTAAAAAAGGAAAGGAAGAGGAATTTGGAGAACTATAAACTGATTTAGGGGCTTCCCCAGTGGCTCAGCGGTAAGGAATCTTCCTGCAATGCAGGAGACCTGGGTTCGATACCTGGGTCAGGAAGATCCCCTGAAGGAGGGCATGGCAACCCACTCCAGTATTCTTGCCTGAAGAATCCATGGACAGAGGAGCCTGACGGGCTATAGTCCATAAGGTTGCAGAGAGTAGGACACGACTGAAGGGAGTTATCATGCAAATGTGAAAACTGGTTCGAATCTGCTGCTGCTGCTGCTGAGTCGCTTCAGTCGTGTCCAACTCTGTGAGACCCCATAGATGGCAGCCCACCAGGCTCCCCCGTCTCTGGGATTCTCCAGGCAAGAGTACTGGGGTGGGTGGCCATTGCCTTCTCCGGGTTCAAATCTAGCCTTCAGCATTAATTCACATATTAAATTCTTCATTTAATCCACAGATAATATGTTGGAGAAGGAAATGGCAAACCACTCCAGTATTCTTGCCTGGAGAATTTCACGGAGAGACTGACTGGCTACAGTCCATGGGGTCACGAAGAGATGGACAGGACTGAGCAACTAACACTTAAACAACGTGTTTCCTAGGCACCTAGTCACAGTTGCTGCCTCGAGAATGTACACCTAGGATGTACGTTATCCTGGATCCCGTGGGTACCTGGCTATCTATTGCTGTGTAACAAACTGCTGCCAAACTTAGTGCTTTAAACAGTTATCAATTATTATCTCTCCAAGTTTTGTGGGTTAACTGGGCTTTTAGCAGGATGCTTCTCCTTTGGGTTTTCCAATGTGTTACGGTCAGATATAGGGCCTCGCTGGTAGCCCAGCTGGTGAAGAATCCGCCTGCAATGCAGGAGACCCCGGTTTGATTCCTGGGTTGGGAAGATCCTATAGAGAAGGGATAGGCTACCCACTCCAGTATTCTCGGGCTTCCCTGATGGCTCAGCTGGTAAAAAATCCGCCTGCTATGTGGGAGATTTGGGTTCGATCTCTGGGTTAGGAAGATCCCCTGAAGAAGGAAATGGCTACCCGCTCCAGTATTCTGGCCTGGAGAATTCCATGGACTGTATAGTCCATGGGGTCACAAAGAGTCAGACACAACTGAGCAGCCTTCAGTTTTACAGTCAGATAGGGGCTGGTGCTGCCTTTGCAGGTTTGGCCGAGTGCGTCTCGTTCACAGGGCTGGCTGCTGGCCGGGAGCTCGGCTGGAGCTGTCGACTGGAGCACCTGTGGCCTGGGCTCCTTCAAGCACAGTGGCTGGGCTCCAGGAAGATACTTCTCAAGAGTGAATGTTCCAGGAGTCCCAGCAGGAGCTGCTTAATAGCCTAAGCTCAGAGCTCCCAGAATATTACTTCCACCACATTCTACTGGTCAGACAAGTCACTAAGTCTAACCCAGTTTCAAAGGGAACATAACCCCACCTTCCCTTCAGGGTAACATCAGAGAGTTTGTGGCCTCTTGAATCTGACACAGAGGCCTGCAGTGGGGAGCCTGCACACAATGGCTCTTTTGTTAAATTGCAACATTAACAAGTTCTGATGCAGAAAAGGAAGCCCTGTTGATAAGAGAGCTTTTAATAGGGTGGTTTGGTCTGGAAAAAAAAACCAGAGAAGGCTTCTCGGGAGATGGGTAAACTGAGATGTGAAGGTCAAGTTGGGTTAGCCAGAATGAAGAAAGCAGGGCAGACCTGTGCAGATGTCCTGAGGCAGGCTGGTGTAGCTGGAGCCGAGAGTGTGAGGGGATTGTGCTAAGAGTTAAGTTTACTGGCTTGGTGATGACTGTGTCAGTTCCTTATCTCTCTAAGCTTTGAAAACAGGGTAATATTTACCACATGAGTCTGTTGTGAGGATAAATTAAGAATGAGCCAGTAAAGCCTGGCCCAGTGAAATTTTCTTGTTAGAAATGGTTATTAACAAATGAAAAAAGCATCCACCTGGCCCCTCTTCTGTGTCCCCTCCTCACTTATCAGATCCACTTTCCAGGGTAGCAGTGAGCTTGCAGCACGTGGCTTTAGAGTTGCAAGCTCTCCACAAAGTCTTGCCTCAGCTGTGAAGTGCTGTCCTGGGACTTGTGAAGAGTCCCAGTGAACTTAAATCACTGCCTGGCTATTGTTTTGAAGCGACACCAGCCCCAGACTGTAGCACGTGTGGCTGTTGCACAAGGCTTACATTCCTTTGCCTGCCCTCAGTGCTGATTTGCATGGATTTTCCCCCAAGCATCACTACCCCACCCCACCTGACCAGCTGAAGTTAACACATGAATTCACTTTTAGCACATGGGAAAGGCCCTGACAAAAACGAATATTCTGGTTCAAAATGTGAGGTGTGCTGAGTCTGAGAGACTCCCTCTACTCCCGTCATACATGGCTTTCCTTCTGTTACTAAGTGGCCATCACTCTGGATTCCAGATAGTTCCGTAAACATTTCGAACCCCGTCTTATTTCAGGGCCCTCATGCCTGTCTTTCTTCTGCCTAGAACGTTCTTCACCAAAGAGGCCTTGCCCGGTCTCTAGGTTTCTTTCAACCCCGCAGCAACCTCTGCTTCCCCTTCACAGCTCTGATCTCCATCTGCATGGCTCCACTTACTGCTGCCACCAGCCCCTATGACCTTCCCCCAAACGATCCTGTAAGAGTCATAAAGACTTGGTGCCCTCGGCTCCTGGCCTGAAGCCTGGCACCGAGCTCAGGATATATTCGTTGGAGTTGGGGGACAAGAAATGAGGGAGGTTGAAAGTTCAGAGAGTAGAGGAGAGCTTTTAGAATCAGAAATCCTGGTTGCATGCACCGATTCCTAGCTTGGTGCTTTGGGGACTACTTACCAACCTCCTGAGCCTCAGTTTTCTCATCTGTATAATGGGGATGATAATCATGCCCACCCGGTTGGCTTGCAGTGTGAAGATGGTTTTCAGTGTTTGTACCAGATGTGTGTTAAGTGCTGAACCAAGATCACTGGGATGATCTTTCCTCCCACAGGGCTGGCTGCCCTGGGTGCCTGATTTGAAATGGTAGCAGTTAACACCCAGACGGCATCCTCTGTGCCAGGCACTTCCCCTTATTAATGTGCTTTCATCTTCACCTCACTTCTGGTGTCACAGGTCCCGCTGAGGAAGGGCAGTTCAGGGTGGGAACAGCTGAGCCAGGTGAGTAGGTGGCAGAGGAAGGATTCACACACACCCAGGCTGTCTGGCTCCAGAGTCTTAAGCAGGACTCTCAGCGACCCATCTCGGATTTGTTCTTCACCTCCCTTTGCAGAAATGTTCTTTTTCTCATTTCTCATTGTATGTGTCAAGGCTTCCTGTGGTTGCAGTCGAGACACACTGATTAGTCAAGTGGAGTTGAGGCTGGAGGTGGGGAGGACAGGACACTCACAAGGAGACCCACCCATGAGCCACCCCATGCTGTGCCCTGGTCTTAGTTCATTAAGGTGACTGAGTGATGACCTGGAGAGGCCAGGGCCATGGAGAGAAAAAATTAATGTGACTCGCGGTTTTCCTGGAAATGAGATGCAGGAAGTGGAAGATGGGAGGGAGGGGACCGTCTGGGCCAGAGCCTTTATTGGGGTTTCTGAGGGCAGGCAGGCAGGGGAAGGCAGAGTGAACAGCTTAGAGTTGGCTGGTCTGATCATTCTGAGGGGCTCTGGGCTCTAGGGGTAGCCTCTGGTTGCCTGAAACCTAGCTCTGGCAGTGCTGTTGGCTCATCAAGGTGGTCATTAGGGGGTTGCCGACTAGGGATCGGTTGGCTTGTATATGGACCTAGTGCTGAGTCCCAGAGCTGGCTCACCCTGGGGTGGGGAACAGGGGTCTATTTCCCCTTGTGTCTATATGGCCCTCACATGCCAGAGCATCAAGAATCCAGAAAACAGGAGAATACAGTTAATGTAACTGGCTCTGTGATGGGATAGAACTAGACAAAGGAAACACAGAGCATCCTCCTTCCTTGCTAAAGTGTGGGCACCAGGAGTGACTGCTGGGGAGTCCAGCCTGAGCCCCTCGAAGTGCAGTGTTGATTCATCTTGTCATCAGAAATGGCACTTCTTTTCTGAATAAAGTATCCGCTCCCAGAGGCACAGGTAGGCCAGCTGTTGCCTTGCCTCTGCAGGCTGCATGCATCGCGTATCTGAGTGTCAGGCTCGGGGCAAGGCACTGCGGTACAATGCTGAGCAGTTAGGCCCATTCCCTGACCCCCCGACACTTTCAGTCCAGTGGAAGAGACTGAGGTTAGTGAAACGGGGCAGTAGGGAGGTCAGTCCGGAGATCATGGAAGTCTTCTTGGAGGAAGTGACATTGTAGCTTAGTTTGGAAAGGTGTTTTGAGAATGTTTGGTAGGAGCTGGAAGGAGAAAATGGGGTGTAATAAGCCTCAAATATACTTTTCTTCCAGCGTTGAAGGAACTGTGAACATCTGTGCCAAAAACCAGGCCCAGTACCTCCTTTAGGGGCTCAAATCTGATCTTTTGTGAAGGTGTGATTGCTTTGTAAGGTGCTTTGCCTCATGGCTTGTGCAATAATGAGTTGCAGGGAAGATGGGAGGTGTCACTCTGTGCATTCACCTTCTAGCCGTACTCAGCCTGTATGATTACTGGAGTAAGTGACTGAACAGATATTAATATTAAATATGGGCTGGATTGCAGATCAGGGGTAGGATTTGACACGTTATATACCCCTCCGTGGGGCCTTCCTCATGGCTCAGTGATAAAGAATCCACCTACAATGCAGGACACCCAGGTTCTATCCCTGCGTCGGGAAGCTCTGCTGGAGGAGGGCATGGCAATCCACTCCAGTATTCTTGCCTGGAGAATCCCATGGACAGAGGAGCCTGGCAGGCTGCAGATCATAGGGTTGCAAAGAGTCAGACAGACAGAAGTGATTTAGCATGCACATACCCCTCCTGGGGCTTTCCAGGTGGTGCTANGGCATGGCAATCCACTCCAGTATTCTTGCCTGGAGAATCCCATGGACAGAGGAGCCTGGCAGGCTGCAGATCATAGGGTTGCAAAGAGTCAGACAGACAGAAGTGATTTAGCATGCACATACCCCTCCTGGGGCTTTCCAGGTGGTGCTAGTGGTAAAGAATCCATCTGACAATGCAGGAGATATAAGGGATGCATGTTCGATCCCTGCGTTGGGAAGATTCCCTGGAGGAGGGCATGGCAACCCACTCCAGTATTCTTGCCTGGAGAATCCCTGGTGACTACAGTCTATAGGGTTACAAAGAATCGGACACCACTGAAGCGACTTGGCACACGCACACATGGCACGCACACGTACCCCTCCTTGCTTCTCCCAACAAGGATCAGGAAAAGCCACATTACACCTGTAGACACACCCTGTCCAGGTGTCCCTTCTCTGGGAAAGCAAATATGATTAGATCTCCTTGGAGCTCCATCACTTGGGTCAGCTTCCAAAACGGTGGATGGTACTTGACTGGGAGATCCAACGTTTGAGACCACCCCATTTCCATCAGAGTCAGAAAGAGACTTTGATGACTTTGATTATTTAGATTCCTGAGAACCTTTCTGCCTTGTCCCTTCCCTATTCCCCTGAGAATTGCTAATCTCCACGTGAGTCTTTTCTCCCCCAGTCCTTGGTATTTGTGAAGTTGGAATTTGGTTGTCATGGCATTTAATCTGTTGACATGGGTTTTATTCTGCCCCCTAAGAACACTGTGGGTAGTGTGATTGAGCGCAGGCAGGGTTAAGCCTGGCGTTCTGGAATCCTTGGGAGGGGAGTGTATGTGCGTGAGTGCTCACGCACGTGTGCTCGGAGCACCTCACATGGGCATGACAGTCATGCCCTCCACATCAGGTGCTATTCACACAGTTTCTCGTGTGAGCGACTCCCTTAGACTCAGGTCAAACTGTAGCCATGAGAATGCAAATTCTACCTCATCAGCATATGGACCCTCACCTCCAGGATCTGTGCATAGCATTTGTGGGGGCATTTGGGGACCCAGAGAAGCAATTTTGCATGTATTTCTCACACTTGCCCTTCAAGCCAAGTTGGTATGAGCTAAGATGCTCTGGTTGCTGTGCATCCAGATGTGATTATATTACAGTGGGGGCAACTTTTATTCCCCTTCTGTATCCCCCTCCACCAAGAAGTTGGAAGGATTTTCTAAAAATCATGCAGCAGTAGAAAGAAAGCATCCTTTTCCCGAAAGCCTCCTTGCCGGCTGAGTGTCAGAGTAGATTCCATGATTTAAACAGCTGGATCAATTGTGTCCATCTAAGCCTGCAATGCGGGAGACCTGGGTTCGATCCCTGGGTTGGGAAGATCCCCTGGAGGAGGGCGTGGCAACCCACTCCAGTATTCTTGCCTGGAGAATCCCCATGGACAGAGGAGCCTGGTGGGCTACAGTCCATGGGGTCACAACTGAGCGACTAAGCACAGCACAGCACAAACCAGAGAGAAGCCTTTAGGCAACAGGGTTCTCTTCTTGGACGATTTATGGAGTCCCTGCCTATGTCTTACAGCCAGGTAAGCAGCTGGTCCTTCTCACAGGACAAAGCTGAAGCAGGATGTACCACAGTTACACTGTTTGACCCAGAGCTGTTAGAGATAGGGGGTCTCGGAAAAGTCACCCCTTTGAGCAGTGACCCTCCAACCCAGAGCCAACTAGTCAGTGTTTTCATTTGCAGTTTTTCTCAACTCAGCGTCATGAGGCCTTGTGGCCAAAAGACTTCTTCAAAAATCAATAAACTTTCCTTGTATCAAGTGAAACGACAGGGATGCCTTCTAAGCAGTTTCATGGTGGTGGGGCATTTTTAACAGCCCGAGGTGATACTGCCAGCATCTCTCTGAGAGCGAGACAATATAATTCAATTTGGATATATTATAATTAATTAATTGCATTAAGTAGATAGCGCTTGGCTTTAATGGTACTCAAGAAACTAGCACCGCGCCGCGAAGGGGGTTGTAATTTTATTAGTTTAATTTTTATAATCAGTATCAATAATAGCAACTCCAACTAATACTTTTGCACAAATGTATGTTCAGGCACCATATTGAGTTCTTGGCTTAAATTAGCTCGGATCTGGTGACTCAGACGGTAAAGAATCCACCTGCAGTGCAGGCAACCCTGGGTTGGGAAGATCCCCTGGACAAGGGAATGGCTACCCACTCCAGTATTCTTGCCTGGAGAATCCCATGGACAGAGGGGCCTGGTGGGCTACAGTCCAGAGTTGCAAAGAGCTGGACATGACTGAGCAACTAACACTGCTGCTAAGCCTCACAGCGAGCTTGTGGCAGACGTGCCATTGTGATCTGCCTTCTGCACTGGAGGCTGAGTCATTGCCCGAAGTCCTCTAGGCCATAAGGGCAGGCTTGCAAGGTTCAGACCCAGACAGATCGGTTCCAGCTCACAGGTACTTTCCTGCTGAGCAGGCAACCTGCCATCTTTATTAGAATGTTTACATCGGTGTGTGGACTATGCAAGAAGCCTTATGCAAGGTGCTGATGGTCAGCAACAGAGAACCAAAGTGGAGTGGACCCAGTGGCCTGGGAATGTCAGGTTTTCTCCCTACACACGTAAGGCTGTAGTGCACATTTTGTATCAGCATTTCTGGATTTCACGTGGAAGCCAATGGATTGAGGAAGCTTGGCCAGCTCTCTGGTGTGAAGGGCAGCAATGCAGGTGTTGGCTCTGGGGCAGCCAGCCTGTCGAGGGTTCTGCGCCCATCACAAGCAGTGTAAACTCGGGAATAGCCATGACAGGGTCTGTACGAGTCAGTCCCAGCGTGGTTGGGTCATCATCTGCCCCGGCAGAACCTCCAAGCTTGACTCCTGTTATCCCAAAGGCCTTGCAGGTCACCTGATATCATTTAGTGCATTCCTTCTGAGTTTGTTGTTTGCAACTCAAACTTTATCTTACACACACCCTTCAGATATCAATACTGCAAAAACAGTTGAGTAACTTTAGCAGGCATTCTTTCTCAATCCCTGACAACCCGTCTCATCTGCTTGCTGGAGGAGCCAGGAGCATAACTGTGACTCAGAGTGAAGGGCGTGCACATCATTGTTCATGGGCTGTGCACGAGGGTGGCTTTGAGGGGCTGTTGTGATATGGGGAACACAAGCTGTTGGGATTTTTTAATTCTTCAGTCCTAATATGTGTGTTTCAGTTTCCTCCTTGTCTTCAGACTACGGCCTCTTGCAAATCCCATTCTTATTTTCTGCTTTCCAGTAAACTTCAAAATAGAATTAAATTGCAAGTTGGAACTTGACCTGTTACTCTTTCTAGCTCTGAAGGAGGAGATCTGGGTTCACTTTGGCAGCTTCCTGCTCTTTTCCATTCACTTTTAGTAGGTGGTTCAGAAGAAGGTCTTTGTAATTTTCATCTTTTTTTCCCCGAGACTAAGGCTTTCTCCAGTTTTAATATGTGTCATTATGGGCAGATCCTTTGGCCCAGTTTCTAGAGCCCAATTTGGGTCCTGAGTACTGTCTAAATCTGGCATCTGAACCCAGAACAGGCTGGGGGATGTCGCTGGAGGGTGTCCAGTGTCCCTCCCCCAAAACATCTGACACATTATTCTTTCAGCAGCTAGAAACATATCAAGTAAGGCTATTATGGTCCCATCTACTGAGTTTTGAATAAGCTGGAGGAACGTTTCTATTTGAGGCTAGCAGTTGGGTACCTGGTCAGGAAATTTCTGGGTGACCTGTTATAATCACTCAGATGTGAAACAAGAATGAGTGGAAACAACAGCTGAGACTGGCTCCCCAAGAGCAGTGCTGTGACCTTCCTGAGGCTTTGGTTCTGAAGAGGTCACGAGAATTTGTGATATATTTGTGCATACCTTTTAGCTGGGCTTCCCTGGTAGCTTAGCTGGTTAAAGCGTCTGCCTGCAATGCAGGAGACCCTGGTTCGATTCCTGGGTTGGGAAGATCCCCTGGAGGAGGGCATGGCAATCCACTCCAGTATTCTTCCCTGGAGAATCCGCATGGACTGTAACCTGGCAGGCTCCTCTGTCCATGGGGTTGCAAAGAGTCGGACACGACTGAGCAACTAAGCACAGTACACCATTTAGTAAGTGCTTACCAAGCACATGCCACTGGACCCAATACAAACTTTTTAAAGCAAGATCCCCTTTATTCCTTAAAAAGAAATCTGTATGATTCTGTTTTGCAGGAGTGGTAACTGAGGCTCTGAGAGGCTAAGTAACTTGCTCAGGGTCACACAGCCTGTAAATGACAGGATTAGAATACAGATCTCCCTGATTCCCAGGGCCGTGGGAATTGACCTTCCATAGCAGGAGTCCCACAGACAGGTGGTGGGCAGACGAATGAATGAATGAATGAATGTGGTAGAGGAGTTCATATAAAGAGGGTGACTTTGAAAGACGTGTGACACTTGCAAGAAGATACTCTCTGTTCTTTTGTTTCCTTTTCCTTTTGCATTCCCACACCCAGCCAAGTGTCTAGCATATTCTAAACACACCAGATAATTTGTTAAATGAACGCTGAATTCACGAGGAACAGAAAAGTCCACTTTTTTTTTCTTTTCCCTTGAATTAATGATTTAGCTGTTCAGCATCTTCCTCCTTAAGGGCCTTGGGGTCCCTTTTGACCCCCACCTTCTAAGGGCTGTTGGAGAAGGTTGGCATGAACACAGCTTCTCTTCCCCAGGGCCGCCTCCTCCCCATCTGCTTTCCAGATGAGCAAATGACTCATCAGCTCCCTGCAGCCTTCCCAGACCTGCTTTTTTGTCTCCTTCCCTCTCTTTCCTAGTCTCCTGAGCACAACTCTTTCGGCCGCAAGTGATGGAAACCAGCTCAGTGTTGTTCAGACCCCAGGGGATCTCCCAGATGGTGGTTCACAGAACCCTAGAAGAGACTTCACCGAAGCACAGAGAGGGGCAGTGGTGTGTTCCAGGCCACACAGCTATTGCAGGGAAGTCTGGGGAGAGCTTGAGGATTTTGAGAATAAACTGCATAAGGGTGGAGATTGTTTTATTCACCTCTGTGTGTGCTTAGAACAGTAACACCCAGCACAGAGTACTGCTCAGTAAGTACTGTCGATGGGATGAAAGAATGAATGAATATGTGAATAGGTGAAGTCTTAGTCTTGGAACCGCCCTCCTCCCCATGGTATACCTTCCCAGATGGCTCAGAGGTAGAGAATCCGCCTGCCAATGCAGGAGATGCAAGAGATTCCAGTTCAATCCCTGGGTCGGGAAGATCCCTGGAAGAGGAAATGGCAATCCACTCCTATATTCTTGCCTGGAATATCCCATGGACAGAAGAGCCTGGTGGGCTACAGTCCATGGAGTTTGCAGAGTCGGACACGACTGAGTATACTTCACACCTCCCCGTGGTCAGTGGGAGGCAGGGGTAACTGAGATCAGGGAGGAGATTCAGAAGGGCCCTTTCTAGCCCCTCTGCTGCCTCCTCTCATCACAGGAGGCCCGGCCGCTGGCTTCTGCTGGCTCCCGGCCCCAGGTTCTCTCTCTGCCTTGAGTCTGTCTCAGCCCCCAGGTAATGCATGGCCTGCTCCCCTTAGTCCCTGCTGGAGTGTCCCCAGGCTCCCCAAGGCCTCAGGGTGAATGAATGGGCTTTCAGTCTTTTTCTCAGCCTGTCTTGGCTGTGACCACAGCAAGCTGTGGCCCCCGAGGAAGATGCCAGAAGCAGGGTCTACTGCCAAAGCGCTCTCTGATGCCATCCCCGGGAATTCCGACTCCCTGGGGCTCCCAGCGGGTGAGAACAAGGGCCTGCTGTGCCCGAGACCCCTGTCTTTGGGTGGGGCGCGCTCTGAATGGAAAGTCAGCCACTCGGGCCGCGTGGCTTGGCCTCTGTGAGCAGGGATGCCTCATAAAGTGACTTTTCAAGGCCGTGTCCTCCCACCGGGCCTTGGGAGCCAGGCCAACTCTGCAGAACTGAGCGGGCCTTGTGTCTGTTGGGAAGAAAGATGTGAAAATGCAGGCTGGAACAGATGCGGGGCTCCGATTCCAGGGGAAATAGGGTACCGTCGTGCCGCCGCCTGAGGCAGAGGCGACAAGCAGCACGTTCATTCCTGGACAGGAGGCCCTCCCTGGGTGCTGTCCCCTGCACAGTCGCCGTGGGGCCAGCAGTGTCACCATGCGAAAGGTGGTGGGGCCACCAGGAACCCTCGATCCTGGTTTCTCGTCTGAGTCACCCTCCAGAAAGCTCTGTGCTCATATTTATTTTGTGCTTTGTGTGAATGGCACCCCCTGGAGGTGTGCAGAGGGGTGGCCCTGGTGTGGAGATGGGGGTGCAGATGTTCATACAGGCGCACCTAATTTTATGGCATTCTCCCTTATTGCCCTTCGCAGGCATAATTTTTTTCTTTTTTCTTTCTTTATACGTTGAAGGTTTGTGGCAACCCTTCTGACGCAAGCAAGTCTGTCTGTATCACTTTCCCGACAGTGTCTGCTCACTTTATGTCTCTGTGTCACATTTTGGTAATACTCGCAATATTTCAAATTTTTCATGATTACATTTGTTAACGTGGTCTGTGGTCAGTGATCTGTGATGTTACTGCTCCGACTCACTGGAGGCTCAGCTGATGGTTTTACCAGTTTTAACAACAGAGTCTTTTTATTTCTTTAATTTACATCTATTTATTTTTAATTGGAGGATAATCGCTATACAAAGTTGTGTTGCTTTCTGCCATATATCATCATGAACCAGCCATAGGTGCGCATATGTGCCCTCCCTGTTGAATCTCCCACCCACCTCCCATCCCATTCCACCCCTCTAGGTTGCCACCAGCACCCGTTTCGAGCTCCCTGAAGTCTTTTTAAGTTAAGGCACGTGCATGGCTTTTTGGACATAATGCTATTACACACTTACTAGACGAAAGTATAGTGTAAATACAACTTTTAATACACACTAGAAAGCCAAACAGATTGATGTGACTCGCTTTCTTGTGATTTTGCCGTCATCGTGATGGTCTGGAGCTGAACCTGAAGTATCGCTGAAGAAGCCTGTGTTTATGCCTGTCTCTTGTGTGTGGACACAAGTCTGGATCTTGTGTGTGTGCACACAAGTCTGGATCTTGTGTGTGTGCACAGTGCTGTGTGCACGAGTGTGCCTGCCTGGATTCAAATCACGACACAGCCCCTTGACAGAGCAACTTAAAAGCCAGTGACCCTGGCGTTTCTCACCTTTGCGAAGAAGGTGATGACGGTTCTCACCTCCCAGGACGGTTGCGGAGGGTAGATGAGGCAGCCCGGCGGAAGTGATAAAGTAACGTCACTTCCTGCCGCTCTTCCTGTGTCTTGACCGTGTGTGTGGCGCATTTCACATCATCAGCTTTGATAGGACTTGTGTCAGCTTTGTGTCTTGCTTTCTGAGCTAAAGATACAGCACTTTGAGTTCTGAAGGGGAGGTGGCAGCCTCAGAGACCTGGGGTCTCACCGGACCTGCCCAGTCTGTTCTGCCTCACGGGACTGGGGGGAGGTGGCCGTCCTTCAGTGCCCGGCGTGCCACTCAGCTCACTCCTGCTTGCCACCCTCCCTGTGAGCCCCTCACACACACACACACAGGATCTTTTTGACATCAATGCGATTTCTAGGGGCCCTTAAATAATTCTCCGTGGCTGTGGTCTGCACTGCAGAGACAATGCCTTTGTCCTGATGCACAGGGTGGACTCGTCTTACCCGGACTCGCTCCTAAGGGCAGCCCTGGTGTTTCGGGCAGCCCGCCTGCCCCCAGAGCTCGAGGTCTGGGAGGGCAGCTCTCAGTCGAGACCTTGTGTCTGAAATAGAGAGGAGGCTGAGCTATTCTGGGCTGGGCCTCCAGGAGAGGGGCCTCTCCCTCCTCGGCTTTGAGCAGCCTTCCTGGCCGTTTGTTGGAGATGGATAGGTTGCTTGGGTGGGTGGTTGTCTCCCCTCCTAGACTGTAGGCTTGAAGAGTACAGTAAGGCACCAGAGCTGTGTTATTCTCCGAGGTGCCTAACACAGTGAGATGTACCCACTGTTAGTTGACTGAATGCTTGATGTAACTCCTGGCACCTGTCCTTACCATCCACGTGGCCGTAGACTAAGATGACTGTGAGCATTAGGAGAGAGTTTGGCTTCCTTGTTGCATAATGAAAATGAACCCCAGAGAGGACCAGTTAATTCGATGGCAGCCACTGGGGAAATTTGTCGGCTAGGTCCTTGGTGCGTATATTTAGAATACAGTGGTTCTGTTTTTTTGTTTTTTTTTTTCCTTCCCAGAGAAATATTTGCTCTATCTCTGACAGTGTGTATTTTATTGGAATAGAGCAGGAGGATGTCGACCTGCAACATGAAAACATAGCTTCCAAAGAGACTCTGTCAATGGCTTAAAATTAATAAAGGCTCAGCAGTGGGTGGTGGGGACAAATGGGGGCAGGGAGGTGTTGACTAAAGTGCTGCCATCTTGCTGTGGGGACACAGTGCTTTTCTTTTAAAGGTAGGTTAAGGGGATGAAAATCTGAATTGGCATATCTATAAAGAAGTTATTACTTTAGCTGTGAGATAATTTGTTGGGAAAATACCATTATTTTCCCAACCTAGGGACCTGGGAGCATGTGGCAGGTCGGGCTGCTGACGCTGCTCCTGCATGTAGATGCTGAGAAGTGGCTGAGCGGGAGAATGAACTTCGGGTTAAAGCCTGTCTGTTCTTAAATAAATGGAGTTCTCGTTTTCACACCCTGTAGTGAAGGAAGAGAAGGGCTTGCCTGGCTGCTTTCCGTGCCAGGGCCGGAGTTGTCCATCCCCTCCCTCAAATCTGAGGGTCCTTCCAGCAGCATCGGAACCTCAAGCAACCCTGGTTCTGCCCGGAAAGACCCAAGAGAACCCGGGTCCTTGTTCTTCACAAGGAGGGAGTTTAGAAAGGGTTCTGAAACTCTCAGCTCCTGACCCCATGCTTTCCTGCCACCGTGAGGGAATCACCTCTCATGGGTTGAATTGAGTCCCTCCCCAAGATGCATGTTGAAATTCTAACCCGGGGTACCTTGGAATGTGACCTTATTGCAAAGAGGGCCGTTGCAGATGTAGTTAGTAAAGATGAGGTCATTCTGGAGTAGGGTGGTCCGCTAATCCAATATGATTGGTGCCCTTATCGAGAGAGAAAATCAGGACACGGACATGCATATCAGGTGACTCAGACGAATGTGAAGGCAGATATTGGGATGATGCTTTTATAAGCCATGGAACCCTGAGCTCAGAGAGAGGCATGGAACAGATTTTCCTCATTGCAGACAGGAAGAACCAACCCTGCTGACACTGTGACCACAGACCTCCAGCCTCAGAACTGTGCGACAGTACATTTCCATTGTTTAAGCTGCCCATCTGCAGCTCTCTGTGACCGTTTCCGTAGAAGTGACGATATCATCCAGGCTCTGCTGACCTATCACCCACCACCTAAAAACCACTCATATCCACTCAAATCTATGTCTCCACCCTGTTCCCTGGGGGGAGGCCCTTAACTACTGCTTGTCTACCTAGATTTCAGCCCAGGAACACAGTCCTTTGCCCTTTCCAGAAACACAGTCCACCTTGTATTGTTCCTGTGCAGGTCCAGGCCTCCCTGTGGGTTTGTGAGCCCCGGAAGCCAAGCCAGTCTCTCTCTGACCTGCTTCCAGCAGGTGCCTAATCAGTGCTGGTCAGATTCATTAGATTGTTGACTCTGACCTCTGAGACCTGTACACTTGTCCTTATTTTTCTATAGTTTTAAACTCTTGCCTCATTAATCCCTTGGTGAGCATATGCTCCTGAATCTTCATACAAACTATGTGAATTCAAGACACTCTGTTATCTTCAAGGCCTTGAGTATGTGAGAGAGCACTGTAAACTTAAGTGTTAGCTGTTCAGTCGTGTCTGACTCTTTGCAACCCCATGGACTGTAGCCCACCAGGCTTCTCTGTTCATGGGATTTCCCAGGCAAGAATACTGGAGTGGGTAGCCATTCCCTTCTCCAGGGGATCTTCCTGACCCAGGGATTGAACCCAGGGCTCCCACATTGCTGGCAGATTCTTCACCATCTGATCCACCAGGGAAGCCCAAACTGTAAAGTGCCCTAGAAAAATCACAGCGATGACCGATTCTTTTGTTGGAATGCTTGAAGAGGGGTAGTGAGCCTGAGTCAGAGGTCCCGGCTTCTGTCCCACTTTAGCATTTCCCAGTTGGGTGTCCTTAAGGGAGGCACTTAACCTCTCTGAAGCTCAATTTCCCCATCTGTAAAGTGGTAATTATTGCCTTGTTCACCTCCTGGATTAGTAGGGAACTAAAGAGTTTGTATGGAAGCCCTTTGACAGCAGTGGAGAGGAGGCCATAGACAGAAAATGGGGACAGGAAGTCGGTCTGGTGGGGACCATGGAGTGCTGGAGAGGGCTGTGGGAGGGCAGGCCCAGCGTGATAGGCACTCAGAATTCCACAGTAGAAGCCAGAAAGCCATATTATCACAAGATAGTCCAGTCTTCTAGCACCGTCTCAAGTCTTTTAAAGTCATATGAAATAGGTTCTGGTCCCACCAATGGTAGAATTTAATATACGTAGGAGTTGGTGGGCAGGGCTTGCTTCCTTTCTTTTACCCAAACTCTGTGAAAAACAGAAATTAATACTGGCCACGGAAAAGGTAGGCTGTCACCTCCTCCAGGAAGCCTTCCCGGATCTCATTCCCATCAATTTGAATTGGATGAGAAAGGACCAGATAATAAATGTTACAGACACGGAGGACCATTCAGTCTCCTTGGTGACTAGTCAGTTCTGACTCTGCACTGTGAAAGCAGTCATACATAAATGAATGGGCATGGCTTTGTTCCAGTGAAACTTTATTTATAGAAACAAGCCGCTGACTGGATTTGGCTCGTGGACTGTGGTAGCTTGCTGACCCCTGAGTTCTTTTATACATTGTCCTAATACTGTGAACTTAGCCCCTTACAAGCAGTCTACTATTACAATTAAAAATAAAAACTTTAATTGAGCACTTACTGTGTGCCTGGAGCTGTTCTCAGTCTGTCATTTGCAATGACTCAGTTCTCACAAGTCTTTGTAGCAGGCTTGACTGCTGCGTCCATTTTACAGATGAGGCGACTGAGTTTCTGAGAGGTTTAGCAAATTGCCCAGAGTCACCCAGCACAGAAAGAGCTTTCACAGTGTATTAAAGTGAACTCTGCTTCTCTGGCTCATCCAGAAGACTGTCTCTCTTCTTCTTTGGGTCACTTTGGTGCCTAGCACAGGGCCCAGCTCCAAGGATGTCACTCACGAGGGAATGGCAGGCATTGTTTCCGGTTTTGCAGGCTGGTCCAGGAGGGGAATAAAAATGCTACTTTGCAGTCGTTTCCAGATAGACGGCAGCAGGAACCTGCCGCCAGACTTTTCCAAGCAGGCCTCTTTGCCTCCCTAGCACCAGGAATGTGGTAGCGACTGCTGGGGGTGGAAACTCTGGTTTGGGCTTGCATGGGCCTGATCGTGAACATCTGGTTCTCTGAACGGCCCTAAAATCAGGCAGACCCATGACAGCATTGATCTCTCTGCTTCGTTGCCTTCAGAACTTTCACAGCCTCTCACAGCTGATTGGAGGGACTCGTGAGTGGAATCTCCGCTAACCAACCAGCGTATGGGTGCGACAGAGAAGACACACGAGGTCTGGGTGGGTCCCTGAAGAATTCCATGTCAATGTGGCAAATGGATTCTATTTGAAGAGCTCTTCAGATACGTCACTGTATTCAAATAAGTCTTCCATGGGGATCCTCTGGGCTGTGAATGCCCTCCTGGTAATTTCCCTGCTTTGGGAGTTCGGCTTTGGTTTGACTGGGGCACCCCTATTGTTCTGTGTTCCTGTTAGCAGAGCTCCGAGTGTCCTAAGGAGTAATGACAATGATTACGACGATTTTTATTGAGACCATCTACTGGTCAGGCACCGTGCCAGCTGCTCATTTGACCCTCTCAACTCCTCTCTAGGTTATGTGCTGGCCTTTTACATGTGGGTAAACTGAGGCACGGGGGTTAAATAACGTGCCCAAGGGCACATGCAATTGGTAAACGCTGGGATGTGAGCCCAAACAGACCAGCTGCAGGGCCTGGGCCCTTTACCGCCTGCTGTGCTGTTCCCTGCGCGTGGCCTTATTTACTTCCAGAAGTGATGCCCTTCTCCGTGGTCAGACATGGAGGCCAAGGTCATGGCGGAAGTCGGTGAGGCGGTGCTGTCGCCTCCCGCCTCCAGAGCTGGTCTCCCCAACACCTGCTTCCCTGATGGAGCGATGGTTGCTCCTGGGATAGCCACCAGCTCTGTCACCGAGCATTGTGTGGCTGTGAGCCCTTGAAGTACAGGGAGTGTGATGAGAAATTTGATGTTAGTTGATTTTAATTAATTTAAATTAAAAACCTAATCCAGTTATTGGAAACCTTCTAAATGTCAGGAACAACTTGAGCCTGAGAATTTATTTTTTCCCTTTGACACTTTCACAAACCAAAAATGGAGCCTGTATTTCTAATGAAAATTTAGCATCTCGGTTGAGATGTACTATAATGTGAAACACACCACGCCCTCCAAATTCACCAGTTTCCTCTCCTGATGTTGTTCAGCCGTGTTTTCTTCCAGTGGATGTTTAGTCATCAGACAGCTATTTCTTGAGCATCAGCTATGGACATATTTTCTGAGCATGCAGAGGATGTAGCAGTGAACAAAACCGGGGATCAAAAAAGAATAAAAAAATCAAGCGATAAGTGTTGTGCATGGAATTAAACGGGGATGATATGAGGGAGAGGCTGGTCACCAGAGGGCCCTTTGAGGAGGTGACGTTTCAGGGCCGAGGGAAGAGACCTTTGGGTGTCGGAGAAAATGGAGTGTTTTGGGAGCAGACAGCAGACCGTCAGCACTGGGACACAGGACGAGGGTGAGCGGTGTGAGACAAGCCTGAGAAACAGGCAGGATGAAGCTCCCGCAGGGCTCTACAGGCCAGAGTGAGGAGGTTAGATTTTATTCCCAGGGAGATGGGAATGTTGGATGGGTGAGTCGCTATCTTCTATGTCATCTAGTTATAATTTTACAAAGGTCCATCCAGCGGCTGGGTGGAGATGGGACCCCAGGCCGGGAACAAGTGTTGATCTGCAGTGACCTGGACTTGGACTGGCATGGTGCTAGCTCAGACCAGCTGTGGACAGCTCTGGACACATTTCAGTGGTAGGTTCTGTGGACTTGACAGTGGACTAAAGATGGATTGGCGATGGGGGCATGAAGGAAAGAGGAATCAAGGTGACTTTTTGGCCTGAATGCCAGGGTTGGTGGTTCACCCATCCATAGGTTGCTTCCAGCCCACAGTATTGTTTTGATTTCCTTCCTGCTCTATATGGCGAGGTTTTTCTGGCAACTGATCAATGTATCTATATAGCCTCAACCTTTTGGGATACACCTCTTGTGAGTGGAGAAAGCTGGACTTGGCTTTGGTTCAGGGCTGGTTCAGGGCTCTGCTTCCCCTCGCCTCTTTCTAAGTCTGTGCCTGCTGATGGAAATGACATTGGTACGAAGAAGAGACCTCTTAAACCTGGCATTGACATTCCGGTGTTTTTCCCTCTGTGGGGAGATGCTAAAGATGCCAAAGAAGTAGGGGGTGAAGTGATTGTTTAATTGTGTGCAAATGAGAAGCAGTGAGGAAGGCAGACAAAGGGCACGGCAGGAATTCTGTAAGAGCAACCTGACAGAATCCCATTTCCTGACTTTAGGGTCTAAATGAATTTCTACTTGACTAAAAATACCTCAAGAGCTAGGTGGCAGCTTAAAAAGCTGTTGGTAAATTTAAAACAGGTTTACATGCCACTGATTTTCGCGGAACATAAAAAGGAGAGATTGTCGGCTGCACATTTTAACTCCTGCTTCTCCATCCTGTCTTCTCTCTGGTCCACTCTGATTCTCTGGGGATTTGGGATGGCAGGTTGTGTGTATTAACTTTTTTTTTTTTTCCCTTTTCACTTCTTGATGGCCAGGGACTCCACTGAATGTATTTTCGGCTTAAGTTCCAACTTGCTTAAGAGAAGATGAGATGCAAATGTCCTGGGGCTGAGTCCAGGGGAAGTTCAGTGTAAATCAGTCACTGATGGCTTGCTGGGTAAATGCTCTCAGGCTATGTACTTATCTGCAAGACAGCTCTAGAATGTCTCCACCCCATTTTCTACCTTCTGGGTCTAGTAGCCTTCCTTCTAGATTATCTTGGAAGTAAACCATCACTAACCAATATGAAAGAGTTGGACAGGACTGAGCGGCTGAACTGAACTGAACTGAACCAATATGAGAGCAGCTAGTGCTGATGGGATTTGTTTTAAACACTTTCTGTGTGTTGTCACATTGAATCCGCACAACAGTCCTCCTGAGTGTTGACAGTTGAGTTTTACCTGAGCCCTGTGCCCCTGGAAAAGAGCAGAGTCATCTCCTTAGCTTCTTGTGTTTTGGAAAATTGCTGACTGCAAGAGCCATTCTTCTCTGTTTGATGTGTACAATGCACAAATGCCCCCTTGTTCACCGATGAGAAAGTCAGGCATACGCTCTGCATTCCCATTCTTTCCCTCATAAATGATTAAACTGAAGTGCTTGCCACCTCTGATCACCTAGAACAAAATACTTGTTAACCAAACTTTGCTTAAGCTTCTCTCCTCCCACCAACCTCAGCCTGAGCCAGCAGATGGCCCCTCCTGAGAACAGGTTGGGTTCAGGGTAAAGCATTCTCTGATCTGTGGGATCCCTCTACCCTTTCATCTGACTTTCCCACACCCAGTTCTTTCTGGTCTCTTTTACTCCCGTCTGTAAAGGGAAACCCCCGACCTTTGAAATGCTTGCAGATCTTATGGTCAGAGCAGTCTCCTTAAGCAAGCATCCCCGTCCCCTTTTTCCAGAAGCTCTAAGCATTGCAATAACCCTTTCAAATAAAGTCTGTCCTTACCAAGTCCAGATTTGTTTTCTTTTAGACAGCATCTATTTTGAAGACCCCCATTTTGCAGAGGAGGACACTGGGATTCAGGAAGGTGGTAAGAGGCAGAATGGGAGCTCTGGTCTCTCTGAACCCAGATTTGTTGCCTCTGCCATTAATACCTTCGTTGTCAGTTGGTCGCTAAGTTGTGTCTCACTCTGCGATCCCATGGACTATATAGCCAGCCAGGGTCATGAGATTCTCCAGGCAAGAATACTGGAGTGGGTTGCCATATTGAGGCTCTGTTTGATGGATTTTGGACTTTATCTGAACTCCCTCTGGTTCTCAATGTGAAAATTATCATTATAGTTGGGAAATTAACACATTGAGTTCATGTAGCATCTTTATTTTGTAGCTCTGGGAAGAGAGAAACTCATGCATGATCCTGACTTTATGCGTCTCCCATCCCATATATCTGTACATCTCATACACCTCTACTGATACCAGCGAAGGGAAATAGTGGGATCAGCAACAGACACAGGCACCCTGGTTGTGGAACGTGGGTCTTGGGGAGGTACGTGGCCCTGGAGGACGGGTACGACGTGGTGATGTGGGTGTCCAGACTCTCCCAGATTATTGGACATGAATGTGTGAGGATGAGAAAGAGGATGAGGAGCAGGTCAGTGGCAGGACAGGTGGCCTCGCCTGCCAGGCTGCCAACCGCACCTTCTCGGGGCAGCGGGGAGCCACGGCAGGCCTTTAAGCAGGTGAGTGTCGTGATGAAAATGACAGTAGCAGTAATAGTGCTGATGATAGCCTGTTCCTCTGAGTTTTTATAGCTGCTGTCCCAAGATGCCCTTCTCCACCAGGTGGGGCTTGCTTCACAGATGTTATCTAATTAATCATCAGCACCTCCCTGCCGGGGGAGGTTGGGGGGAGTTCATGTCCCCATTTTTCAAAGGAGGAAGATGAGGCATGAGCAGCCCTCAGGTAGTCTCATAAGGCAGTGCCAGCCCTGGGGGGCCCCCTGCCACGAGTTCCTCATGCTCCCTTCACTGACCCCCCCAGGACCCCTGCCCACCTTTGGGAAGCTGAGGCCCCCACGAGAGACTGGTTTGTGCTCAGAGAGGTTCTAATGACAGAATCCCTGGCATTAAGGATGGAGGAGAGGGGTCTGGGCATTGAGTGTTTAGGGGAGCTGGAGTGTAGGTAATCGGGGGGTCACAGGTGGCTTTGGGCATACCCGGGGCCCTGGCGTCTCCTTCCTCTGTTCCCACAAAAGTCTCGTGTAGGGTGTTTATCGTCTTTCTTTGTATTTGCTGATCTCCTTGGCTGATCTTCTGTGTCCTCCTGGAGGTGAGGATCCTGCCTTCGGTAATCTAACCTCAGTGCTTGGTTTCCTGGACTCTGTCTCGAGTATCCACTCAACCCGTCCACCGGCTCTGGAAGAACTGTGTCCCCTCTCTTAGCCTCAGTTTCCTCCATCACACGATGAAGGTAACAATGACACCGTCTGCACTGGATCACTTTGCTAGTTAGACGAAAGGATGCATGTTATGTGGTCCACGGCACCTGGTACACTACAAGTGCTTATGACATTCAGTCCATGTTTTTATGGTAGGGGCTTAAAATAAACATGCTGGATCACTGCTCTGAACTGGCTCATGGATACAAGTGGATGTTCTTTAACGCAGTTGATGTGCCACCAAAATATTGGGTAGGAATAGGATCCTTTGAAATGGAATAGTTTTCTGCTGTTGAAATCCATTATGATTTTAAAGAAAGCGTGCACATTTTTTAATTTCTGGTTGGGCCTAACTAATCACTCTCTGGCTCCAAGTTCCTGGGCCCCTCTACCTCTCTATCAAGTATTTAGTAATCCATAAACAAGGCTTAAGCTGCTATTTAAAGCAACTCTGCTGTTAATCCTTTTGTAAGAGCAAATCCTTTTGGGATGTGAATAACCTTCTCTCTCCCGCCCCCCAGCTCCTCCCTTTGGCTCTCATTGTGTGGAGTCAGGTTTTCCAATTTTATTTCTTTAAGGTAGGATCATTCATGGATTGAGAGTTTGAAATTCTGAGCTGGAGGGTGGATGGAATTTTAAGAGTGGCTAACCCAGAATTCTCATTTAAAATATGGGAGGGTGGGGACCTGGGGAATGAGGGCTTTACCCATCTGGATATTGGCAAAGCAGAGGCTCAGCCTGTGTCTCCATAAGTATTTTTTAATTGCTACATCAGTGACATTTTTTTTTCAATTATCATTATTTTAATATGGCAAATGATACTTTTTTTTTCTCTATAAAGATGCTAATACAAATAGTAATCAATGTGCTTACTGTGTGCCAAGCAATTTTCTAAGCACTTGCTGCGAATTAACATTGCATGTTTTAGTTCATTTACCCCTAACATATGTTTTACAGATGGGCAAGTTGAGGAAAGAGGTTAACTCCCATTTCCAAGGTCACGCAGTTAACAAAGTGATGGTCAGCACTCAATCGAGCTCATCAACTTGGTTATCCAACTATACTGCCAGAAAGTTTTATTTCTAAAATAGATGTACTTCAATAAGGAATGAGACTTGGTGGAAGAAAATATTCAGTCGTACGAGAGGCTAGAGAATCGTGAAACATTTGTGTCGGCTTTGGAAGTGTGGACTTGTTTACAGGCACCATCCATGGTGTCAGACAGGCCCTTAGCAGGTTTTCAGCAGGGACTTGTGTTTGGTGCCAAGTAGAGCAGGAGGCTCCAGAAACACAGCTGTTTGGAAACGGACCAAGTCTGTTTCCTGCCGTCATGGAGCATAAAATCTAGTGGATGAGAGACAATGCGCAGGACAAGTAAGATAGTGCAGCTTGGAGGGGGTAGTATTACAGATTACAGTGCTGGGGGAAATCAGACAGAGGCGTGCGTGTGTGTGTGTGTATGTGTGTTCAGCTTGGAAGCTTGGAGGGGGTAGTATTGTTGTAGGAAGGAGGACTCCTTCCAGGGCCCAAAACTGGGCTCTCGTCTAACACTCAGAAATGAATTGTCTGAGGAGACACATGTGCTGACAAAGCAAGAGGTTTTATTGGGAAAGGGCGCCCAGCAGGGTAAGGGAACCCAGGAGAACAGCTCAGCCACATGGCTTGCAGTCTCGGGTTTTACGGTGATGGGATTAGTTTCTGGGTTGTCTTTAGCCAATCATTTTGACTCAAGAGTCTTTCCTCGTGGTGTATGCCTTGTTCGGCCAAGAGGGATGCCAGAGAGAAGGATTCTGGGAGGTGGTTGGACATGTGGTGTCTCATTTTGACCTTTCCCAAACTCTTCCGGTTGGTGGAGGCTTATTAGTTCTGTGTTCCTTACCAGGACCTCCAGTCATAAAACAGCTCATGCAAATGGTTACTATGGTGGCTGGCCAGGGTGGGCAGTTTCAGTCAGTGTGCTTCCCTTAACAGTATTGCAGTGTTGGGGAGAAACAGACAGAGGTGTGTGTATGTGTGTGTGTGTGTGTGTGTGTGTGTGTGTGTGGGCAGTTTCAGTCAGTGTGCTTCCCTTAACAGTATTGCAGTGTTGGGGAGAAACAGACAGAGGTGTGTGTGTGTGTGTGTGTGTGTG
>SJYX01012149.1:69452-85346 GCA_006410675.1 Oreotragus oreotragus
ACACACACACACACACACACACACACACACTCAGACATATTGTCCCACAACGGGAGATAACCATCTCTAGATTCTTTGTAGCTCTTTGCTTCTAGAACTTGGTCAAGGTCAGGAATTTCTTTTCCTTGATCTGCACCCCAACAGGCTGATTCAGAACTGCAGGTTCAGCCTCCCTTTTCTAGGTGAGGCGGTTCCAGCATGCGTGTTCAAATGCTCAAAGCTTTCAGTCATCACATGGCCAAGCCAGAGGTAGAAAGTAAGTCATGTCTGGGCTCTGAGGACTTCCCGATCATTCTGGTCATCTTTCGAAAGGGAGGTATGGAGAGTGGATTGATTGCTGTCATCTTAGCTTCCATCCCACAGAAGGCACGGTCGTTCAGCTTTCTTGATTAGGATGTGTCTGTCAGTGGTATCTTTAAGGATGTGGTGAGGGAACAGTGAGCCAACTGAATGGGTTTCAAAGTCCTTCCCCAGGAGACAGAGCATGATGGCTGTCTTGCACACTGGATTTAAGCCTCGGCCCCACTCATTACCTGCTGTGTGATGTTAGTAACTGTCTTTACCTCTCTGAGCCTGTGTTTTCCTTATATTAGTACCTGTGGTTATTGTGGATTGAGCAACCAATTTATCCTAGTTTGAGACTTTCATGATTTGAGTATTGAACACCCAGATAAACTGGGATGGTGACCACGTTAGTTACAAGATTGAAATAAGCCAGAGCACAGGGCACATAGTGGATGTTAGGGAATAGAAAAGTGAAAGTTGTTCAGTCGTGTCTGACTCTTTGCGACCCCACGGACTGTAGCCCACCAGGCCCCTCTGCCCATGGAATTCTCCAGGCCAGCATACTGGAACAGGTAGCCATTCCCTTCTCCAGAGGGTCTTCACAACCCAGGGATCAAACCCAGGTCTCCTNTCCGGGAGTTGGTGATGGACAGGGAGGCCTGGCGTGCTGCAATTCATGGAGTCTCAAAGAGTCGGACACAACTGAGCGACTGAACTGACTGTCTGACTTACTTAACGTAGAAAGTTTACAAGAGAAAGAAAAAGTTATTTATAATCCCTCAGTATGAATAATCCCAAATGCATTTGCTTTTTAACATTTTTTTTTTTTTTGTATCTGGATAAAACCTCTGCATGCGTGCTAAGTCACTTCAGTTATGTCTGACTCTTTGCGACCTCATGGACTGTAGCCTGCCAGGCTTCTCTGTCCATGGGGTTCTCCAGGCAAGAATACTGGAGTGGGTTGCCATGCCCTCCTCCAGGATAAAACCTCTACCTGATTCCAAAGCTCAAATGTGCAAAACATGAAATATTTGGAGAAGTCCTTCTTTTTACCACTAAGTACCAATTTTTAAGTATCTGGATAAAACCTCTGCATGCGTGCTAAGTCACTTCAGTTATGTCTGACTCTTTGCGACCCCATGGACTGTAGCCTGCCAGGCTTCTCTGTCCATGGGATTCTCCAGGCAAGAATACTGGAGTGGGTTGCCATGCCCTCCTCCAGGATAAAACCTCTACCTGATTCCAAAGCTCAAATGTGCAAAACATGAAATATTTGGAGAAGTCCTTCTTTTTACCACTAAGTACCAATTTTTATTAGTTTTTATCTTATCCTTTCATTTTTTTGTCTTTCTTGTATTTTACTGGTATAATATATATAATATAAACCTTACAGCTTAACCGTTTTTTTTCAGCTTAACCGTTTTTTTTTTTCAGCTTAACTGTTTTAAGTGTACAGTTGAGTGACAATATGTTCATATGTTATATTTATTATGTTCATCCATATACTCCCATTGTGGCAAACCATCACCACCATCCACCTCCAGAACATTTTTCATCTTCTGCAAACCCAAATGAAACTCCATAAGCGCTAAGCAGTGATTCTGCATTCTGCCCTGTCCAGCCCCTGGCATCCACTTCTCCACTTTCTGTCTCTATGAATTCGA
Organism: Oreotragus oreotragus; assembly: GCA_006410675.1. Lineage (NCBI taxonomy): Eukaryota > Metazoa > Chordata > Mammalia > Artiodactyla > Bovidae > Oreotragus > Oreotragus oreotragus. Next base: position 71,402 of record SJYX01012149.1, read on the forward strand.
CTGCACTCAAAACCTCGTAGCAGTGGAGTCATACAGTATTTATCCTTTTGTGCGTGACATTTCTCTTAGCGAAATGTCCTCAAGGCTCATCCGTGTTGCAGCGTGTGTCAGAATTTCCTTCCTTCTTAAGGCTCAGTAAGAGTCCGTTTCATGTATATACCACGTTTTGTTTACCCATTCATCCCTCTGTGGATACTTCGGTTGTTTCCAGATTTGGCTATTGTAAATAATGCCATGTAGACAAGGGCATCTGTTTGAGTCTCTGCTTTTAATTCTTTTGGCTACATACCCAGAAGTGGAATTGTTAAGCTCTATGGTAGTTCTGTGTTTAATTTTTTTTTTTTTTTTTGAGGAACCACCATATTATCCTTTCAGCTTTAAGTGGCATATGCTTTTTAAATAAAAGGAGTTACAAGCATGTGACAAAAAAAATAAATAAAAACACCCATGAGAGAAAGATGCAAATAAAGTAGAATTCTCTCTCTCCCATTTCTTCCAGTCTCTCTTAAAAGACATCATTGCTAACAGATTATTGTGTATCCTTCTGGGGGAAATACCAACATTTTCAAGTGTGTCTTGAGAGAGAGAGAGAGAGAGAGAGAGAGAGAGAGAGAGAGAGTGTGTGTGTGTGTGTGTGTGTGTGTGTGTGTGTGTGTAACTGAATCACAGCCCTTGTTTCAAGGAGGGAGAAACCGAGAGGCCTCACTTGGCTTCTCGCCAGTCCGGAGGATGACATGAGCTTCAGAGAAGGCTTGGAGATCACTGCAGCCCCTGGCGCACGGATTACTTGCCCTCTGCCTCCCCTACCCCCAGCCAGTTACACGAAGACCTGCACATCCACAGCCGTGGTGTGGCTCCCTCCAGCCCCCACCCACTGCAGCCAGTCTGATTTCACTCCAGCGCCCTCCATGGGATAAGCTCTAATTTTCTTGCGGTAATAGTTTGCTTAGAAGCCCTGGGGCATCACTGCTGGGACCGACTGTGCTAACCCACAGGGGGTTTCTGTCTCTCAGCTGGCCTTTCTGATTTAAAGCTGCCTGTCAGATGCTGAGATTAGGGTAGAAATAAGCTGTTTGGGCTGAATTTTGGAGAAGAGGCTGCCAGATGGGAACTCTGGAGTGTTTCCTTCTATATTTAGCCTTTATGGTGAGCTGACTGAAGTGAGCACAGTTTATTTTAGGAGGTAACTCCTTGGAGAAGGCATGGTGGATTGGGCTGCTCGCCCGGGGAGCGTTTGAAAGATTGCGAAGACTGACATGGAGGATGTGGCTTCTGACAGTTCTGGGAGAGAAGAAGATGTGCTTTTAGCTGCACTCACCTCGGTGGTTGGCAACAGTCTCGAGGGGCAGTTGAGTGCTGCACCCACTTAACAGGTGAAGCAGTTGAGATTCAATGACTGTCGTGAACCAACAATTGCAAAGTCTTTGTAATAGACCTGAGACAGGACAGAGGTTTTCCAGTTCCTTGTATCATATCCTTTTGGTACAGATTAAGTTCCTTGGGGTGTTCTGTGCATGGAAAAATACTGCGGAGAAAGTAGAGGGTGGAATGGGCTTTAATCTGAGGTTGATAGGAACTTGTATGAAGAGCTGGGACTTCAGAGTAAAATTCTGGTTCAGTCAGCCTCTTCCTAGCTCTGTGACACTGTAGCGATTATCTTATTGTCTTTTAGCCTCAGTTTTCTCAGCTGTGAACTGGGGATATCTCCTTAGGGTGTCATCATGAAAGTGAGAATCCAAAGGAGTGAAGGCTCATAGTGTACCTGGCACATAATAGATGCTTAATAAAGAACAGTCGTTATTACTTTTACTGAAAGAAAAGCAAGGTTTTAGCGTTATCTTCTGAAAAATTACTTCAATTAGAAGATGACATCTTTGATAGAATATTAATACAGATTTTAGGTTAAATTACACAGGCATGTATTTAGAGGGTCATCTTTTGGGAAATGACCATTACCAGTTATCTGGCAGATGGAAATTTCCATCAGAATTTCCTGCAAGGGCCTGGCTTCTCTGAGCAAATGTAGTGGACATAATCAAAATTGCATATTGTTTACAAGGTGGTTATAATAAAATGGTATTTTTAGTAAAAAAAAAAGCTGCACCCACTTAACAGGTGAAGCAGTTGAGATTCAATGACTGTCGTGAACCAACAATTGCAAAGTCTTTGTAATAGAGCTGAGACAGGACAGAGGTTTTCCAGTTCCTTGTATCATATCCTTTTGGTACAGATTAAGTTCCTTGGGGTGTTCTGTGCATGGAAAAATACTGCGGAGAAAGTAGAGGGTGGAATGGGCTTTAATCTGAGGTTGATAGGAACTTGTATGAAGAGCTGGGACTTCAGAGTAAAATTCTGGTTCAGTCAGCCTCTTCCTAGCTCTGTGACACTGTAGCGATTATCTTATTGTCTTTTAGCCTCAGTTTTCTCAGCTGTGAACTGGGGATATCTCCTTAGGGTGTCATCATGAAAGTGAGAATCCAAAGGAGTGAAGGCTCATAGTGTACCTGGCACATAATAGATGCTTAATAAAGAACAGTCGTTATTACTTTTACTGAAAGAAAAGCAAGGTTTTAGCGTTATCTTCTGAAAAATTACTTCAATTAGAAGATGACATCTTTGATAGAATATTAATACAGATTTTAGGTTAAATTACACAGGCATGTATTTAGAGGGTCATCTTTTGGGAAATGACCATTACCAGTTATCTGGCAGATGGAAATTTCCATCAGAATTTCCTGCAAGGGCCTGGCTTCTCTGAGCAAATGTAGTGGACATAATCAAAATTGCATATTGTTTACAAGGTGGTTATAATAAAATGGTATTTTTAGTAAAAAAAAAAAATAATGTCTTGGAGCAAGTGAACACCCATTTGGTATGGGGACTGCAGTGTCTCTCTCTCTCTTTCATACACACACACACACACACACACACACACACACACTCAGACATATTGTCCCACAACGGGAGATAACCATCTCTAGATTCTTTGTAGCTCTTTGCTTCTAGAACTTGGTCAAGGTCAGGAATTTCTTTTCCTGGATCTGCACCCCAACAGGCTGATTCAGAACTGCAGGTTCAGCCTCCCTTTTGTAGGTGAGGCGGTTCCAGCATGCATGTTCAAATGCTCAAAGCTTTCAGTCATCACATGGCCAAGCCAAAGGTAGAAAGTAAGTCATGTCTGGGCTCTGAGGACTTCCCGATCATTATGGTCATCTTTCGAAAGGGAGGTATGGAGAGTGGATTGATTGCTGTCATCTTAGCTTCCATCCCACAGAAGGCACGGTCGTTCAGCTTTCTTGATTAGGATGTGTCTGTCAGTGGTATCTTTAAGGATGTGGTGAGGAAACAGTGAGCCAACTGAATGGGTTTCAAAGTCCTTCCCCAGGAGATAGAGCATGATGGCTGTCTTGCACACTGGATTTAAGCCTCGGCCCCACTCATTACCTGCTGTGTGATGTTAGTAACTGTCTTTACCTCTCTGAGCCTGTGTTTTCCTTATTTTAGTACCTGTGGTTATTGTGGATTGAGCGACCAATTTATCCTAGTTTGAGACTTTCATGATTTGAGTATTGAACACCCAGATAAACTGGGATGGTGACCACGTTAGTTACAAGATTGAAATAAGCCAGAGCACAGGGCACATAGTGGATGTTAGGGAATAGAAAAGTGAAAGTTGTTCAGTCGTGTCTGACTCTTTGCGACCCCACGGACTGTAGCCCACCAGGCCCCTCTGCCCATGGAGTTCTCCAGGCCAGCATACTGGAACAGGTAGCCATTCCCTTCTCCAGAGGGTCTTCACAACCCAGGGATCAAACCCAGGTCTCCCGCCTGGCGGGTGGATTCCTTACTATCTGAGCCACCTGAGAAGCCCCAGGAATTAGTATGTACAGCTTGGTTTTGTGTGTATGTTGGGGGGATGTTTTTGCTATTCATTTCTTTTAGCCTGTAAATGCCTCTGGCATTTTCCTAAGCCACAGAACTCTGAGTTGCAAATTGACATTTGTGTAACCTAGATCGATTTATTTTGTCTTTCTTTGTTGTAGACAGAAGAAAGATATTCTGTATACTGTGACAAAGTGACACCACTTTCTTCATTGTCTATAGCAATAATGAGAATTGATTAACTTGCAAAGTTAGTAGGTCCTAGCCACCTGTGGCTTAACCTGTGGGCTGTGTTATGATCACTAAAAATGGGAAGTAGAAATGACTTGAAACTCATCTTGACTCTTCAGCGTATTGGTTCACTGAGTTGGTTTTCAGAAGTACCTGTGGATCCAATATGGAAAGGCAAGTAGATATAATCTGGAAGGTATCACTGAAGCAAGTTTCTAAGGAAGACACACGTCACTCCACACTAACCTTGTCAGTGACTCCTGAGACCCAGACCCCTTCCTGGGGGACCCCACCACCTGGGCCCTACACCAGGCTTCCTACCTTGCTGCTTAGCTCCGTCCTCCTTTCTTTGTTTCTTAAAAGTTATTTTTTCTCAGAGTTATAGAAGGAACTTAGGTTGCCAGGGGGAAAGGATAGTTAGGGACTTTGGAATGGACATGTACACACTGCTATATTTAAAATGAATAGCCAGCAAGGATGTATTGTACAGCATGTGGGACTCTGCTCAGTGTTATGTGGCAGCCTGGATGGGAGGGGAGTGTGGGGGAGAATGGAAACATGTATATTTATGGCCGAGTCTCTTTGCTGTTTATCTGAAACTATCACAACATTGTTAATCAGCTATACCCCAATACAAAATTAAAAGTTCAAAAGGAAAAAAAAAGGGATATGTGTTCTTTCCTACCTCAGAGCCTTTGTTAATGCTGTTCCCTCTGCCTAAAATGCTTATCCTTTCTCCCGTCTCAGACCAGTTGCTGTTTCTCTGAAGCCCCGTTTAAGTTTCACTTCCTAAAAGAATCTTCCTGTCCCCCACCCTGGTTGAAGTTCCTCTGTTTTGTGGCCTTCCTACATCATCTTCTTTGGCAGCGCTTATCACAAGCTTAACTAAACCGTCAATGTGGTCATCAGTTGTTTGATAAATGATAATTGACTCAATCAATCCCTGCTCTGTTTCTTCATGTATTTATCGGCAAGGTGACAATTGTTGAATTTTACAACCATAATGAGAAGCTTTGGGGGCTTCCCAGGTGGTGCCAGTGGTAAAGAACCTGCCTGCCGATGCAGGAGATATAAGAGACATGGATTCTATCCTTGCGTTGAGAAGATCCCCTGGAGAAGGGCATGGCAACCCACTCCAATATTCTTGCTTGGAGATTCCCATGGACAGGGAGCCCGGTGGGCTACAGTCCATAGAGTTGCACATTGTCACGACAGCACGCATGTATGCCTGAGAAACTATAGAGCAGAGGGCCCAAACAAGGGGTCTGGAGCCAAGTCTCCTGGATTTGATCTAATTCTGACTCCAACACTTTGCAGCTGTGTGACTTTGGGCATGTTGCACAGCTCCTCTGAGCCCAGTTCCCTCATCTATAAAGTGGGGGCTAGTACCAGCCCCACCCTTACGGGGTAGTTGTGAGGACTGAGTGAGTTAATACATAAAGTGGCTTAGAATAATGCCTGGCACCTTGTATGTGTTGGCTGGTGGTTGATGTTACCGTTAGTTCTACTACTAGTAGCAGTAACTGTCTTGAGAAATGTAACTTAGGAAAATGTGGAAAGGAGAGAATGGTAGTTGTTTGTGCCACATGATGACTTCGTTTTATTGGCAAGCTGTGTCATCATAGAAGAGTTGTTTAAAGCCTATCTCCTCGTCTGTAAATGGGATCGGTGCAACCTACTCAGTGTTACCTACTCACAGGGTTAGTGTGAATTCAGAAAGATTCATCGGACAAGTGAGCCCAGACACACAGCAGATGCTTGGTGACACTTAGTGGTCCACGCACCATGAGAAACTCATTAACGGCTCCGCAGATGCCACAGCTGGGGATGCCTGAGCTGTGCTTGGGCTCCAGGAGCCGGACCGTAAATCCAGGCTCCATGCAACAGGCCTTCTCTGTGATTTAAAACAAAACAAAACAAAAAATAATGATGGATGATCCAAGGTGCTGGTTTTATATGGCAGCTAACGAGATAGCAGAGCAAGTAATTAGAGAAGGTATTGCTAACAGACACAACAAATATAGCTGCGATTACATATTAGCAGTTCTCAAATGGCTCATAATGCGGTGAGTATGTGTGAGGTCAAAAAGGCGTTAGAAAACAGATGTTTAAGTATGTTACAGCTTCATGATAGAACCTGTGCTTTGTAAAAGAAATAGTTACTGGATGATTATTATGAACTAGACATCATCAATGTGCTTTACAAAGTTTTTCAAAACTGTTTATTTTGTTTTCGGTATAGCCAATTAACAATGTTGTGATAGTTTCAGATGAACAGCTAAGGGACTCAGCCATACAGATACATGTATCTATTTTCCCCCAAACAACATCCCTACCCCACCCCCAGCCCCACAAGTTGCTACATAACATTGAGCAGAGTTCCTTGTGCTCTGCAGTAGATCCTTGTTGGTTATCCATTTAAAATTGAGTGCTTTACAGGTGTTGATTCAATTACTCCTGACAACGGGGCCTAGGAGGTAGGCATTATTAATATCCCTATTTCACATATGAGGAAACTGAGGAACCAAGAAAGTGAGTAACTTGTTCAAGGTGGAACAGAGCAATTGACGGACCCAGCATCTGGGCAGAGGTCCTCTGACGTAAGTCTGTGTTCTCTGCTGAAGCATGTGGGAGGATATGATGATTGGAAGTAGATAATTGAATGCAAAATACCCACTTTCTCCTTGCATGGGACAGACCAACTGTCCTTGGTCCTGATATCCAGGCCTTTCCATTGATGGATCTCGTCTAGTGGATTCTGGAATATTAGCATTGGGAGAACGTTGGTGCTCAAATCAATAGAAGCTATATAATTTCTTCTCTGTACCTTTGACACTCTGCCCACCCTCCCTTCATGCCCTCTCCTGAAACTGTTTTTCTTTGAATCAGTTAAAATGTGTGAGTAGTTTACCCTACCTGCTGAAAGCAGGGTCTTAATTAGCCTTAATTTTTGAAGTCGGCAGCTGTAAACTGTGTTGAAAAGATTGAAAAGATTAGTGCACTAGTAATAAGATAATTGTCCCTGAGAAATGCTGTTAGCATGTAAACACAGTTAGCGAGTGAAATCAGAACAACTGTAATATTTCCCCCATTTGGTGTTTAAAGATGCTCTTGCATGAATAATTATAACTAAATGCAAAGAGCAGAAATGAAATTCTGCGTGCTTTTATTCTTTCTCGTTCATGTCACAGTTCTGAAATAAAATTCTGCTCAGTGGAATCTCTCCTGTTGCTGCTTCCCCGCCCCCAGCGTCCATTTGAAATTAGAACCAGGAGTGGGGTAACTCAGGGAAATTCCCCAAAATAAGGGATGCTAGGCAAACGAAATCCACAGATCCCACTGCAGCTTTTTAGCAAGGCTTTGGATAGGAAATACCACATATATGTTCATGTGAATGTTCTCAAATGTTTAATTTTGTTTTCGGTATAGCCAATTAACAATGTTGTGATAGTTTCAGATGAACAGCTAAGGGACTCAGCCATACAGATACATGTATCTATTTTCCCCCAAACAACATCCCTACCCCACCCCCAGCCCCACAAGTTGCTACATAACATTGAGCAGAGTTCCTTGTGCTCTGCAGTAGATCCTTGTTGGTTATCCATTTAAAATTGAGTGCTTTACAGGTGTTGATTCAATTACTCCTGACAACGGGGCCTAGGAGGTAGGCATTATTAATATCCCTATTTCACATATGAGGAAACTGAGGAACCAAGAAAGTGAGTAACTTGTTCAAGATGGAACAGAGCAATTGACGGACCCAGCATCTGGGCAGAGGTCCTCTGACGTAAGTCTGTGTTCTCTGCTGAAGCATGTGGGAGGATATGATGATTGGAAGTAGATAATTGAATGCAAAATACCCACTTTCTCCTTGCATGGGACAGACCAACTGTCCTTGGTCCTGATATCCAGGCCTTTCCATTGATGGATCTCGTCTAGTGGATTCTGGAATATTAGCATTGGGAGAACGTTGGTGCTCAAATCAATAGAAGCTATATAATTTCTTCTCTGTACCTTTGACACTCTGCCCACCCTCCCTTCATGCCCTCTCCTGAAACTGTTTTTCTTTGAATCAGTTAAAATGTGTGAGTAGTTTACCCTACCTGCTGAAAGCAGGGTCTTAATTAGCCTTAATTTTTGAAGTCGGCAGCTGTAAACTGTGTTGAAAAGATTGAAAAGATTAGTGCACTAGTAATAAGATAATTGTCCCTGAGAAATGCTGTTAGCATGTAAACACAGTTAGCGAGTGAAATCAGAACAACTGTAATATTTCCCCCATTTGGTGTTTAAAGATGCTCTTGCATGAATAATTATAACTAAATGCAAAGAGCAGAAATGAAATTCTGCGTGCTTTTATTCTTTCTCGTTCATGTCACAGTTCTGAAATAAAATTCTGCTCAGTGGAATCTCTCCTGTTGCTGCTTCCCCGCCCCCAGCGTCCATTTGAAATTAGAACCAGGAGTGGGGTAACTCAGGGAAATTCCCCAAAATAAGGGATGCTAGGCAAACGAAATCCACAGATCCCACTGCAGCTTTTTAGCAAGGCTTTGGATAGGAAATACCACATATATGTTCATGTGAATGTTCTCAAATGTTTATATATGTGCACACACACATACATGCACACACACACACTCATATACAAAGCTGGAAAATGGTCTCAGCTACATACAACAGAAGCCGAGGCAGTAAAGCTCAGTCTGCCTTTTTAGACCCAGAAGAGCTGCAAGAGACTATACTGCATCTGAAGGCTATTCTCATGAGTTTTTGGTCCTTGGAGACATTGGCAACTTACTTTCTTTTTATGATGTCAGCACATCATGTCTTCCCAACAGACCTCATGCTACATAGCATGAATCTCAAATATGCTGTGTCGCCTATAAAGTTGGGCGTTGCCTATAAAGTTGCCCCTCTCTGCTTCCTCTTCTCAGATGTCAGCCAACCAGTAGGTTGAGCTCATCTACTTCTGCTCCGTCTTCCATTCCCAAGGGACTTGTCTTGACTTGCAGTTGGGAAAACATCCTGCTTCTATTAAGTGGGCTGGGTTCTGAGCATGGGTCTCTCAGGGTCCATCCCAACATTGCTTGAGCTTCGGTTGATTTTGGTTCAACAAGAATTTGCCCAGTGCTGTTTGTGTGGCAGGCCCAGAATTTTGGGAAATATAAGCACAAAGAAGATCATCTTGGAAAATGGGACCAGTAGTTAAAAGAGTTGTTCAAATAGCAGGGAGGGAGGAGAGCAGAGAACTGTCCCCCAAACTTGTGGACTCTGCTCCTGACCACGTGTCCCCGGGTGTGTGTTTGTATACATTTCTTGAGTCCAGTTTTGGATTTTGTAGCCAATTGAATTTTATAGCCAAGTCTGCTCTACAACAAGTCCATATCCCAGCCTTCTCTCCCATCCCAGGGCCTCTGCTGAGAGCTTTGGGACTTGACATACAAGAGGCTACAAACCCCAGTGCCCACAGTAGGTACATGGCGGCCTTAGTGAGGGGGTCAGGCACGTGCCCTTAGCTGGAGGNTGCTCTACAACAAGTCCATATCCCAGCCTTCTCTCCCATCCCAGGGCCTCTGCTGAGAGCTTTGGGACTTGACATACAAGAGGCTACAAACCCCAGTGCCCACAGTAGGTACATGGCGGCCTTAGTGAGGGGGTCAGGCACGTGCCCTTAGCTGGAGGGCGGGCACATGCCCCATCTGAGAGAGACAGCCTTTTCCCAGATCAGCAGTCAGGGCCTTATGAAATTGATGGATTCCTGTTTCCAGGTCTCCTCACTTTCCAAGAAATGCCAGAGCTTTGTAGTTTTGCATGAAGCCTCCTGAACTGTAAGTGTCGGCCTCACATGCAGCATTTTTCTTTTGGAAACATGGCACGGGCTGAACAAAACCCATCAGAGCTGATTACTGCCTGTAGGCCCCACTTTGCTGTTTGCTCCGTAGGCAATAAACTTTCCAAGATGCTGCTCTCGAGGAGCCTATACAACAGACGTTGCTGCTGGGTGGTCAGCGATGAGCCCCACCGCATCATGGATTTGGTCAATTTGAGATGGAAGACTTGAACTTGCATCCTGCTTCTCCAGGCTCATCCTTTCTCATCCTGTCCCCTCCCACCCGCTCTGTTTGCGCAGATGTCTCAATGAAGTTCGTGGGAAAAGAACACTTACTATCCTGAATAGATCCTACAGTTATGCCACACATGTCACACGTGTGAGTCTGGGTCCCCTGCCCCCGCCCCCTGCCCCCGGGCAGGAAAGCCTAGAAATCAAAGGGGATCATTGTAAACGTGGGTCAGCCAAGCCACCCTGGGCACCGTGGTCGTCTCCTGGGGGCTGATTATCAGCTTGCTTGAGGATCTCAGGCTCTTGCCTGACCTTGGCACAGGGTCTGGTGAGGTTGGCTTTCTGGGTGGAGAATGGGTTGTTTGAGAAGCAAAGCCATTGAGACCGAGTCGAGGAGAGAACGCTATTCACTGGTGAAAGGAGCTCATTGTGCAGATTCGGTGGGCCCGGCAGGACCCCCTTCCTCTGGCCTCCTCCTCCTCCCTTTTCCCCAGCTGGGGCTTTGTCTGCTAGCCCTGCACGCTGCTTTCTCCCGGGCTGTGCTTTCTTCCCCCTTTTCCTGTCTCAGCAGCTCTGGGACTGCCCTGTACAGAAGGAGAGTTGGGCTCGCAGCCCCTGCACACGTTCTCGACTCCTTGGGCCAACTCTGTCATCGTGGGTGATGAGAGTGCTTCCTTCCGGGAGAGCTAGGAACAAACAGCCAGTTCACAGGCAGCTGCGTGCGGTGGATGTGCAGGAAGCAAGAGAACAGTGGGGGCTAACAGCCTCTTCCTGTGCCATGCTCTGCACCGAAGCCTTCCCACCGGGCACCCCCCAGCCTCATGCCCAGCGCTGCCGCCTGCCCCGCCCCCCTGAAAAGTCAGGACCGTTGGGATCCAGNATGGTGAAGGACAGGGAAACCTTGAGTGCTGTAGTCCACGGAGTCACAAAGACTAAGTGACTGAACAACAGCAAGAATGGATGATATTTTTGAACATCTTTCCACGTAACGTTTTACATCAGCCATTCATGTACTTTCTTTCATAAATGTATGTTACATGTTTAAACATTTTTGGTGGATCATCTTATTATTGAGTTGTCAGCATTCTTCACAGGTTCTGGGTATAAGTCCCTTATTGGGCATGTGTTTTGAAAAATGTTTGCTTCTTGTCTTTTGCTTATCTTTTCATTTTCTTAATTGTGGCTTTTGAAGTCCAAAAACNGTATGTTACATGTTTAAACATTTTTGGTGGATCATCTTATTATTGAGTTGTCAGCATTCTTCACAGGTTCTGGGTATAAGTCCCTTATTGGGCATGTGTTTTGAAAAATGTTTGCTTCTTGTCTTTTGCTTATCTTTTCATTTTCTTAATTGTGGCTTTTGAAGTCCAAAAACTTTACATTTTGATGAGATCCAATTTAACAATTTTTTAAAATAGATTATTGTTTTGGTCTTTTCCTAACACAAGGTCTTGGAGCTTTTCTTTTACATATTCTTCTAAAAGTTTTATTGTTTTAACTCCTACATTCAAGTATATAATCCACTTTGCGTTAATTTTGTGCATGTTCTAAGATGAAGGTCAAAATCGATCTTTTATGTATGTGCATCTAATGGATCCAGTCCAAGTTCCGTTTGTTGAACAGATTACCCTTTCCTCCCGATGAACTGCTTTGGCATTTTGTAAAACAAATCAGTTGACTGAAATATAAGGCTTTATTTCTGGGCTCTCAATTCTGTTTCATTACTCTCCATACAGTTGACCTTACACAACTCAGAGATTAGGGGCACTGGTTCTCCTCACATGTAAAAATCCACATAAATTTAGTCTGCCTTCCATAGCTGAGGTTTCATCATAACTGCATCTGTGGATTCAACCAACTGCAGATCATGCAGTCCTGTATTATAGTACTTACTGTTTTAAAAAAACAATCTGCCTACATGTGGACCCTCACAGTTCAAATCTGTGTTGTTCGAGGGTCGATTATATTTGCATGTCTGTATGCCAATACCATGCTTCTCTATTGGTTCAGATGGTAAAGAATTTGCCCACAACACAGGAGACTCTAGTTCAAGCCCTAGACTGGGAAGATCCCCTGCAGAAGAGAATGGCAACCCACTCCAGTATTCCTGCCTGGAGAATTCCATGGACAGAGGAGCCTGACTCTGGGGTCACAGAGTCAGACACGACTGAGAGACTCACACACACACGCATGTGCCATGACTAGATTGTCTGATTGTTTAGCTTTTACAGTTGGTTTTGAAATTACAAATAAGAGGTCTTTAACTTTTTGTTCTTTTCAAAATTATTTTGGCTGTTAGGTGTTTTGCATTTTCATATAAATTTTAGAATTTGTCAGTTTCTGTAAGTTTTTTGATAGGAGTGTGTTGAATCTAGTTGGGAGAGAATTGTCAAGTTAACAATATTGAGTTTTCTAATCCACAATCACAGAATGCCTATTTACTTAGGTCTGGGGCTCCCTGGTAACTTAAACGATGAAGAATCTGCCTGAAATGCAGGAGACCCGGATTCCATTCCTGGGTCATGAAGATCCCCTGGAGAAGGGAATGACTATCCTCTCCAGTATTCTTGCCTCTTGGACAGAGGAGCCTGGCAAGCTGCAGTCCATGGGGTCGCAAAGAGCTGGACATGACTGAGTGACTAACACTTTTTAAAATTTACCTCAGCAAAATTTTATGATTTTCAGTGTATGCTTTGCACTTTTCTTGTTAAATATATTCTTAAGTATTTCATTCATTTTGGTGCTATTGTGAGTGAAATTTTATTCTTAATTTTGCTCATATATCAAAATACAACTGATTTTTGCAGATTGATATTATATCCAGCAAACTTGCTGTATCTTTTGAAAAAAATTAATGGACTTAATTTTTTAGAGCAGTTTTAGTTTACAGAAAAATTTAGCAGAAAGTACAGAAACTTCCCACCTACCCCTCCTCCCATCATTCTCCTCTACTCCTATACAGTTTACCCTATTATCAATATCTTGTTAAATATGTTAAATAACACTAAAAATTGGCTTACCACGTGATCTAGCAATTGCTGGATCTAGTGCTAGAGATACACTTGATGAGCCAATATTACATTAAGCTTCACTATGTTGTATATCCTATGAGTTTTCACAAGTGTATCCACCATTCTGGTGCCATACAAATTGTTCACTGCCCCCAAGTTAACCTCTGCAACACCTGTTCATCCATCTTTCCCTCCTTCCAAATCCTTGGAAGCCACTTATCTTTTTACTGTCTCAGTAATGTTGCCTTTTCCAGATGCCAACTGTAGTGCCTTTGTTAAACTAGCTTTTGTTGAGTCTTGCAATGACAGATGGTGAGCCCTGGTTCAACAAGAGGCCACAAGGGAATTGAAATAGAGAAGTTTATTGCCCGTAGATCGTGGAGGAAGTACACCGCATGCACTGGGGGAGCTCGTGGGGAGGTCAAGGCAGGGTGTAGGCAGAGAGAGGGACAGGATGTGGGGCAGGGGCATGGGCTTTTTTTAAGGTCCATGGGTGGAGTGCTTCAGGGTTTCCAGCTAAGCTAGATTGGTCAGTTCAAACCAAGAGGAACAGGGCTTTGATAAGCTCTGCAGCTGTCTAAGGAGCACACAAGGGGAAGGCCCTGGGCAGAGGGGTGAGAGTTTATCACAAGGGCTTTGGGGGAAGTCATTTTGGGAACTTAGATTTTCTTGTGCCTCTGCAGGCTGTTATCTGGGCAATGTTCTTGCATGTGGAGCTGATGTCAGTTTAAGGCCCCTGCAAGTTTCTTATCCCCCAAAATGG
>SJYX01012149.1:91744-134470 GCA_006410675.1 Oreotragus oreotragus
GGGGGGGGGGCTCCAAAATCACTGCAGATGGTGACTGCAGCCATGAAATTAAAAGACACTTACTCCTGGGAAGAAAAGTTATGACCAATCTAGATAGTATATTCAAAAGCAGAGACATTACTTTGCCAACTAAGGTCCATCTAGTCAAGGCTATGGTTTTCCCTGTGGTCATGTATGGATGTGAAAGTTGGACTGTGAAGAAGGCTGAGTGCCGTAGAATTGATGCTTTTGAACTGTGGTGTTGGAGAAGACTCCTGAGAGTCCCTTGGACTGCAAGGAGATCCAACCAGTCCACTCTGAAGGAGATCAACCCTGGGATTTCTTTGGAAGGACTGATGCTAAAGCTGAAACTCCAGTACTTTGGCCACTTCATGAGAAGAGTTGACTCATTGGAAAAGACTCTGATACTGGGAGGGATTGGAAGCTGGAGGAGAAGGGGACGACCGAGGATGAGATGGCTGGATGGCATCATGGACTCGATGGGCGTGAGTCTGAGTGAACTGCGGGAGTTGGTGATGGACAGGGAGGCTGGCGTGCTGCGATTCATGGGGTCGCAAAGAGTCGGACACGACTGAGCAACTGAATTGAACTGCCAAATTGTTTTCAGTGTTGCTATACCACTTTTGCATTCCCACTAGTAATAAGTAAGAGTCCTTATTGCCCACATCTTTACTAACATTTGGTATTGTTAGTGCTGTCAATGATTTCAGCCATTTTAAAAGGTGTGTAGTTTTACTTTAATTTGCAATCCCCTCATGACGTACAATGTGGAGCATCTCTTCATATGCTTATTTGCCATACCTTAGTTAATAAGGTAGCTTATCCGTTCTTTTGATAACTTTTTGGTTGGGTTGTTTGCTTTCTTATTGCTAAGTTTTAAGAGTTCTTTCTATATTTTGGAAACATGTACCTTATCAGATACATATTTTGCAAATATTTTCCTTCAGTCTGCAGTAAGTCTTTTCACTGTCTTAACAGTGTCTTTGCAAAGCCAAAGTTTTTAAATTAGGAAATGTCCAATTTATCACATTTTTTTTCCCCCACAAATTGTGCTTTTGTTGTTGTGCCTAAGAAGTCATCACTAAGCCCAAGGTCACGTAGAGTTTTTCTTATGCTGTCCTTAAGAGCTTTGTAGTTTTGTGTTTTATATCTAGGTTTATGAACTGTTTTGAATTAGTTTTATGAAAAATGTCTACTCTGTGTCTGAATTTATTTATCTTCTTTTGCACTTGGTGTTTAGTGTTTCAGTACCATATTATCTATCTTGTAAAATGTTCCATCTGTAGTAGAAAATATTTATGAATATTGCTGATGGTGGGGTGTTAGATTAAGTGGGTTGATGATATTTTTTAAGTTATACATATTCTTGTGGATTTTTGTTCCAGTTTTTCTATCAATTTTTTGAGAGCAGCTATTTATTTTTTTAATTCTTTTTTTTTGTTTGTTTTTTTGGCCGCATGATGTAGTCTGTGGGATCTTAGTTACCTCAGCAGTGATCAAATCTCAACCCTTTGCAGTGACAGCAAGGACTTCTAACCACTGGACCCCCAGGGAATTCTCAAGAACAACTATCATTGAATTTTCCATTCCTACCTCTAATTTTTTCAATTTTACTTTCATATATTTGGGACTCAGTTGTTAGGTTTTCATAATTATTTGTTTGTAATTTGTTTTGTAATTATTTGTTCTTGTAACTCAATTCTCTTATTATTATAAAATATTTCTCCAGTCTAGTAGCAATTTTTTCTTAAAAGTTTGTCTTTTATTAGTGTAACCTCTCCGGCTCTTTTTTGGATACTATTTGTATTATATATCTTTTTCTATCTTTTAACTTATTTGTGTCTTTGAATTTTACTATCTTCTATATACCATATTTAATTGGATCATTAAAAAATTCCCTCCTACCTGTCTCTACATTTGCATCATAGCATTTAACTTTCACATTTACTGTCAATGCTGTTAAGGTAGGCGTTATGTTTGAAATCTTGCTGTTTGTTTTGTATAAGTCTTTTTTATCCATCTCTTCCTCCATGACTTCCCTCTCTTGTGTGAGATAGATATTTTCTAGTGTACCATTTAAATTCTCTCTTCTGCTTATTCTTTTTAAAAAGTTGTTTTCTTAGTGTTTGCCCTGATGATTACAACTGGCACCTTAACTTAAATCAATCTAAGTTAGATCAATACTAATATTAACTTAATTTCAATAGTATATAGAAATTTGTCCCTGGACTTCCCTGGTGGCTCAGCTGGTAAAGTCCTTGTCTACAATGAGGGAGACCCGGGTTCGATCCCTGGGTCGGGAAGATCCCCTGGAGAAGGGAATGGCAATCCACTCCAGGACTATTACCTGGAGAATCCCATGGACAGAGGAGCCTGGTGGGTTACAGTCCTCCATGACTTCCTTCTCTTGTGTGAAATAGATGTTTTCTAGTGTACCATTTAAATTCTCTTTTCTGCTTATTCTTTTTAAAAAGTTGTTTTCTTAGTGTTTGCCCTGACAATTACAACTCGCACCTTAACTTAAATCAATCTAGGTTAGATTAATATTAATATTAACTTAATTTCAATAGTTATAGAAATTTTGCTCTAATGGAGAAACTTTGCTCCATTCCCTCCTTTTTTCTATGTGATATTATTGTTTACAAATTATACCTTTAAACATTATAAAACCATCAACAAAATATATAGCTGTCTTCTAAATCAGATAGGAGAAGAAAAAAATTACAAAACTTGTATAATATTGTGTTTTATATTTATCTGTGTAGTTATCCTTACTAATAATCTATTTCTTCATGTGGATTTGAGTTACCCTCTAGTGTCTTTTCATTTTAGACTGAAAGATTCCCATAGAACTGATAATTGTGAGTTCCCTCAGCATTTGTTTATCTTGTAGTATCTTGATTTCTCTCACAATTTTGAGGAATAGTTTTCCTGAATATAGAATTCTTGATTGACAGTCTCCCCCTCCCATTCCCAACATTTTGTATTGTTCCACTGCCTCTGGCTTCCATAGTTTCTGATGAGAAGTTACTGTTAACCTTATTGAGAATTTCATATAGATGATAAGTATTTTTCTTTTGATGGTTTCAAGAATCCTTTGTCTATGTCTTTCTAAGTCTGAATACAGTGTGCTAGGGTATAAACTTAGTTAAGTTTATTCTATTTGGAACTCATTTGTTTTTCATCAATTTGAAAGTACATTAGTCATACTGGATTAGGGCCCACCTTAATGACTTCATTTTAAATCAATTACCTCTGTAAAGACTCTATTTCCAAATATTGTCACATTCTAAGGTACCAGGTATTGGGACTTAAACATGTCTTTTGGAGTTACATAATTCAACCCATAATATGAATTTTATAGAATTAGACTAGGAAAGTGATTAAGCAATCACACACACACACACACACACACACACCCCAGAAACAATAACAATAACAACAAACTTTGGGGAGGAGGGATCTGATTTTCAGAGTTGTGACATTTATTTTGTCTAAAACGTCCAATTTCAACAAAAATTTATGTTACTTATGAAGAAACAAGAAAAAAAAAGGAAGGAAAAGATGACATGGGGAGAAAAGAGCATGGAACCAATGTCTTGTATCTACAAACCAGGGAGTGCTATGGATTGGCAGAAATCACCTGCTGTTGGATGAGACCAGGACGGATTCTCACCTAGAGCGGTCAGAGATTATGTGGCCCTGCTGAAATCTGACTTTGAACTTCTAGCCTCCAGAACAATGAGACAATACATTTCTGTTGTTTTAAGACATCTCAGTTTTGTTACTTTATTGTGGCAACCCTGAGAAACAAATAAAAACTTGTATCCCCAGTGTGCAGCCCCTGACTTCTTCATTAGATGTGCTTAGTAGTCAGCTAATGACTCATCTCACATGCTGGCAAAGTGATGCTCAAAATTCTTCTAGCCAGGCTTCAACAGCATGTGAACCGTGAAATTCCAGATGTTCAAGCTGGTTTCAGAAAAGGCGGAGGAACCAGAGATCAAATTGCCAACATCCGATGGATCATCAAAAAAGCAAAAGAGTTCCAGAAAAACATTTATTTCTGCTTTATTGACTATGCCAAAGCCTTTGACTGTGTGGATTACAGTAAACTGTGGAAAATTCTGAAAGAGATGGGAATACCAGACCACCTGACCTGCCTCTTGAGAAACCTGTATGCAGGTCAGGAAGCAACAGTTAGAACTGGACATACAACCACAGACTGGTTCCAAATAGGAAAGGGAGTATGTCAAGGCTGTATATTGTCACCCTGCTTATTTAACTTATATGCATGAGAAACGTTGGGCTGGAAGAAGCACAAGCTGGAATCAAGATTGCCGGGAGAAATATCAATAACCTCAGATATGCAGATGACACCACCCTTAAGGCAGAAAGTGAAGGGGAGCTAAAAAGCCTCTTGATGAAAGTGAAAGAGGAGAGTGAGAAAGTTGGCTTAAAACTCAACATTCAAAAAACTAAGATCATGGCAATCAGTCCCATCACTTAATAGGAAATAGATGGGGAAACAATGGAAACAGAGAGAGATTTTATTTTGGGGGGTCCAAAGTCACTGCAGATGGTGACTGCAGCCATGAAATTAAAAGATTCTTGCTCCTTGGAAGAAAAGTTATGACCAATCTAGACAGCATATTAAAAAGCAGAGACATTACTTTGCCAATAAAGGTCCATCTAGTCAAAGCTATGATTTTTCCAGTAATTACATATGGATGTGAGAGTTGGACTATAAAGAAAGCTGAACACTGCAGAATTGATGCTTTTGAACTGTGGTGCTGGAGAAGACTCTTGAGAGTCCCTTGGACTGCAAGTGAAAGTGAAGGGGAGCTAAAAAGCCTCTTGATGAAAGTGAAAGAGGAGAGTGAGAAAGTTGGCTTAAAACTCAACATTCAAAAAACTAAGATCATGGCAATCAGTCCCATCACTTAATAGGAAATAGATGGGGAAACAATGGAAACAGAGAGAGATTTTATTTTGGGGGGTCCAAAGTCACTGCAGATGGTGACTGCAGCCATGAAATTAAAAGATTCTTGCTCCTTGGAAGAAAAGTTATGACCAATCTAGACAGCATATTAAAAAGCAGAGACATTACTTTGCCAATAAAGGTCCATCTAGTCAAAGCTATGATTTTTCCAGTAATTACATATGGATGTGAGAGTTGGACTATAAAGAAAGCTGAACACTGCAGAATTGATGCTTTTGAACTGTGGTGCTGGAGAAGACTCTTGAGAGTCCCTTGGACTGCAAGAAGATCCAACCAGTCCATCCTAAAGGAGATCAGTCCTATATGTTCATTGCAAGGACTGATGTTGAAGCTGAAACCCCAGTGCTTTGGCCATCTGATGCATAGAACTGAGTCATTGGAAAAGACCCTGTTGCTGGGAAAGATTGAGGTCAGGAGGAGAAGGGGATGACAGAAGATGAGATGGTTGGATGGCATCACTGACTCAATAGACATGAATTTGGGTAAACTCTAGGAGTTGGTGATGGACAGGGAGACCTGGCGTGCTGCAGTCCATGGGGTTGCAAGGAGTCAGATATGAGTGAGCCACTGAACTGAACTGAATGACTGAACAGAGGTTCCCATAAGTACTTGGGGCCAGTAAGTCTTCCAGTCTTTGCTAAGGAACTCTCTGAAAGTTAAGGCATTCCTTCTATGCTCAGGAAAATTTTAAATCTAACTTAGGCTTCATTTCTAGTTTTCACAGGGCCTCAGTGTCAGACAAAAATGAGAGCTTGGGGCCCCGTCAGGCCTTCTCTGGGCATTTGCAGAGTCCTGGATGTGCACGTGGCCTTCGAGATATTTATAAATACATCGGCACTTTTCAAAGGCCCTTCTGGATGCCTCTTCCTCCAGATCTTCCTTTTAAATTTTAGGCTTGGATTTCCCCTGTCCCCCTAAACTGGCATTGCTGCCTTAGGCTATTGCTGTGTTAAACAAAATTCCAGTTGATTGTTTGTGTTGGATATCCTGCTGATAGGGATTTTTTCAAGACCTGCATATGGAGTATTTTCAAGGAACCAAGAGATAGGTCCAATGAGGAGAATGCACTGGAGATGGTGCTCTTTGAGGAGCTCCTAGCTTACCACTTTTCAATGGCTGCAATACTGCTTACTTTTACTGCTGCAAGATTTCAGAGCTGTTGGTTTCCAAGGCTGGTTTGAAGCTAGGGGAAGGAGGATGGGAATAGGCCAAATTTAAAACCCACAAACTCAACTGTATTAATGAAAGCTCAGAAGTTTTTCTTAAATAAATTCTCCATAGATTGTGACAGTTGTTGACTTAGATTCTGAAGTACAGAAAAAGTTGATTTTGACAAATTTTTCAGTATCTTATTGCTTTTATGGAAGAATAGACATGTGGGAGTCTTCAATCTGATAATGTGACTAGCATGCTGCTGCTGCTGCTGCTGCTGCTAAGTCGCTTCAGTCGTGTCCGACTCTGTGCGACCCCATGGACTGCAGCCTACCAGGCTCCTCCATCCATGGGATTTTCCAGGCAAGAGTACTGGAGTGCGGTGCCATTGACTAGCATACTTATATTTAAATCAAGGGTAAAACAGGGAAACCTGGTGTGCTGCTGTCCATGGGGGTCGCAGAGAGTTGGACACGACTGAGCAACTGAACTGACTTATACATAAAAAGGAAAAATCTAGTGCTATCTGCAGAGATGCGGATGGACCTAGAGATTGTCATATAGAGTGAAGTAAGTCAGCAAGAGAAAAATAAATGTCATATAAGATCGTCTATATGTGAAATCCAGAAAAATGGTTGAAATGAACTTATTTGCAAAGCGGAAATAGGGCCACAGATGTAGAGAACAAACTTATGGTTTCCAAGGCGGGGAAGGGGTGGGGCGAACTGGGAGATTGGGATTGACATTTATGCACTCCTGTGTCCATGATAACTCACCAATGAGAGCAAGCTGCATGGCCCAGGGGATCCTCCTCAGCGATCTGTGGTGACCTAAGTGGGAGGGAACTCTGAACAAGTGCATATATCTCTGTGTAACTGATTCAGTTTTGTGTACATCAGAAACTAACACAGCATTGTAAAGCAATCACACTTCAATACAAATTAATTAAGAATTAATCAATCAGGAATTTATTCTACAAACAGTAAAATTTTTCTACAAATAATTCTACAAACAATAGAATTTAGGTATTAAGAACATACATTTTGGAGTAACACAGAGGCATATGAATTGCACAAGTCCCTTCCCTTCTCCGTGGAGAAGGAAACGGCACCCCACTCCAGGGTTCTTGCCTGGAGAATCCTAGGGACGGGGGAGCCTGGTGGGCTGCTGTCTATGGGGTCGCACAGAGTCGGCCACTACTGAAGCGACTTAGCAGCAGCCGCAGCTTCCCTTCTATGAGCCTCTTTTTTGCATATCTGTACAACTGAGCTAATGATGCACGTTTAGCAAGACTGACACCATTAGACCTGTCACGACAGATCTTATCTCAGAATGCAATTAAAGAAAAAGAAGACTAAATAGGAGAAGCATTGTAAGCCTTTCAGGATGGCATCTCACTAAACAATTTAGTCTTTCAAAATGTCTCTTCTTTTTCCCTCTTCTCTGATTCTCTGCTCTTTGCAACTCCTGTTGCTGTTTCTTGAGTCACATGTTGAAAAGGGATGGTCATGGAAGTTTCTCACTTCGCTTTCCAGAGTTTTTGTCCAATGGCTGAGCTCACCTACATGCTGTGTGGACGGTAATTCTCACAGCACCGGAGGAGCTGTGCCAGTGAGCCTAATACTGGATGATTCACCTTTTAATGGAGTAGCCCCACCCAGAATCTTCAAGAATACACACCATGGAGTAGGGATCCTATTTCAAAGGAAGCTTCTGCTGTATTTGGAGAATCTCTGATAGTCCTGAGAACGCCAGGAATGGGGGTTGATACCCCAGCCCAAGTCTCTTTTTTACACTCTTATTTTTCAGTGTCACAGACATTTGTTGCTGTTTAGTTGCTACGTCATGTCTGACTCTCTTGTGATCCCATGCACTACAGCCCACCAGGCTCCGCTGTCCATGAGATTTCCCAGGTAAGAATACTGGAGTAGATTGCCATTTCCTTCTCCAGGGGATCTTCTTGACGCAAGGATTGAACCTGAGTCTCCTGCATTGGCAAGCAGATTCTTTGCCACTGAGTGACTGACATACTTGAATACTACTGAACTCAAGGGATACATGAAATGGCATATCCTTTTTCTCCTTGTATCAGTTAGAGCAATGGAACCTCTAGGAAATTGTGTCTACATCTGCATCTATTTCATCTATGTATAGGGCCTTCTATAGCTCTTTATCTGCATCCGTATCTGAATCTCTTCTGTTTCTAGCTTTGAAAATGAAGAGGATTTGCTTGTTAAAGCCATTTGACTTTATTTAGTTGTGGGAGCTGATTATGTCATCTCTAGTCCTCAAGTCTGCAGCTGGAAGTTGAAGTTCGGGTCATCCAGAAGGGAGAGTGGATATAAAAGGGAAGGAGAACAAGAACAAGCTGGAGCTCACGAGGATAAACTGAAATCTCAGTTTTATTACCACTCACCTTGACAGCGTGAGTATCTCACCAAAGCTGAAGCCCTTCCTGGTGGAACAAAGTATGCCCCAGATCCAGAATTTGGAACACCTGAAGGAGGACTTTGGTGAAGCTGGAAGGTGCTACAGGTTTACTTACCACCCCATGCTAATGAGATAAGCCAGCAGATATACAACAATTACAGCAAAGGGGTGGGCCATCATCTCTAACACAATATATATTATAAAAGAAATATTGCTTAGCATGCTGGTTACAAAGGGCAAGGCAGATTTTATTCAAGCTACTGCAGGAGGGGAAAGAGACTTCAGTCTAGAACTGAACTAGACTACAAACACAGCAAAGACTTGTGGGGATTTATAGCCAACGCAGAGTGAGGGGGTCAGTGAATGGAGAAAAACTAAGAGGAACTGGATTAGATAGCAGCGGTGCGGGTATTCTTGCTAAACTGCTCAGCAAATCAAAGGATGAGGGCTCAAAGGAGGCTTGTTTTAGTTTGGTCAAGGAGGACTTCCTTGTCAGTGTGAAACGTCAAAAGGATTTGCTGCTTCACTTCTGTTTTCTAAATCTTACTCAAGAATATTCCTTACGGGGACTTCCTTGGTGGTCCAGTGGCTAAGACTTCACCCCCCCAATGCAGGAGCCCCTGAGTTTGATCCCTGGTCAGGGATTAGATCCCACATGTCGCCACTGAAGAGTTCAAATGCCGCAACTAAGACCCAGCACAGTCAACGAAACAAACAAGCAAAAATTAGAAAGAAAGAAAGAAAGAAAAAAAAAAAAGAATTCTTCCTTATGGTTCATTTTAATTGAGAAATGTGTAGTTAAATGTGTAGTTAACACAACTGCAAAACTACCACACTGTTTTCTGTGGGGGTGTGGGGGGTCATGCTTCTTTTTCTAGTCTTGCTTTCCTGCTGTGAAATCCAGGACATGGGTTCACTCACTGTCCCTCCGGAAAGAAGGTGGGGTGGAGACTGAGTGGCAGAATGCTGGCCAACTCTGCCCCCTGCGTCTGCTCTTTTCTACCATTTCCTCTCCATTAGTTAAATTACATTTTACCCTCATTTAAAATATCTTCTTGTGATAAGAGCATAACATGGGATTTATCCCTCTTAAATTTTCAGTGTGCATTATTGTTGATTATAGTTATAACGGTGTACATCTCTAGAACTTATTCATATTATTTAGCTGAAGCTTTATGACTTCTGATGAATAATTACCCACTCCCCCCTGGTCTCAGCCCCTGGTAACCACCATCCCACTCTTTGACTTTGTGAATTTGACTATTTTCAGTTCAGTTCAGTTCAGTTGCTAGTCGTGTCCAACTCTTTGCGACCCCGTGAACCACAGCACGCCAGGCCTCCCTGTCCATCACCAACTCCTGGAGTTCACCCAAACCCGTGTCCATTGTATCCGTTATGCCATCCAGCCGTCTCATCCTCTGTCCTCCCCTTCTCCTCCTGCCCTCAGTCTTTCCCAGCATCAGGGTCTTTTCCAGGGAGTCAGCTCTCCGGATCAGGTGGACAAAGTATTGGAGTTTCAGCTTCAGCATCAGTCCCTCCAATGAACACCCACGACTGATTTCCTTTAGGATGGATCGGTTGGATCTCCTTACAGTCCAAGGGATTCTCAAGAGTCTTCTCCAACACCACAGTTCAAAAGCATCAATTCTTCGGCACTCTGCCTTCTTCACAGTCCAACTCTCACATCCATACATGACCACAGGAAAAACCATAGCCTTGACTAGGCGGACCTTAGTCGGCAAAGTAATGTCTCTGCTTTTGAATATACTATCTAGGTTGGTCATAACTTTTCTTCCAAGGAGTAAGCGTCTTTTAATTTCCTGGCTGCAGTCACCATCTACAGTGATTTTGGAGCCCAGAAAAATAAAGTCTGACACTGTTTCCACTGTTTCCCCATCTATTTGCCATGAAGTGATGGGACTGGATGCCATGATCTTAGTTCTGAATGTTGAGCTTTAGGCCAACTTTTTCACTCTCTTTTTTCACTTTCATCAAGAGGCTCTTTAGTTGTTCTTCACTTTCTGCCACAAGGGTGGTGTCATCTGCATATCTGAGGTTATTGCTATTTCTCCTGGCAATCTTGATTCCAGCTTGTGCTTCTTCCAGTCCAGCATTTCTCATGCATATAAGTTAAATAAGCAGGGTGACAATATACAGCCTTGACATATTCCTTTTTCTATTTGGAACCAATCTGTGGTTGCATGTCCAGTTCTGGATGCCATGATCTTCATTTTCTGAATGTTGAGCTTGAAGCCAACTTTTTCGCTCTTCAAAACTCAGTAAATACTGGCTGCCAAAATCCTCCAGTCCCCCAGGCCCAGATGACATGTGTAAATATCTCTTCTCCATGTGGTATCCAAAGATGGAGTCAACACGCTTAATTTCCTGTGGATTCCACTGTTGGTTGCTACAACCTGGAAAACTGATCAGATAAAGGCTGTATACTGAAGGGAGGACAGTTTGTGTTGTGAGTCATGGAAGATGGCGGCAATAAGGCCAGCCAGCCAGGTGGGATCCTGCTTAATCCCGCTTTGCTCTAGCACTCTGCTAGGGCCTGACTCAGGTCCGGCTGCAGCTTCCTAACCCTCTTCTCTGAGTTTTGCAGGTTGTCATCACATTCTTGTTGGCCCCATATCAAAGCCCAGAGATCTTGATTTAATTCAGTGGTAGGAATCTTGCAGAGTAACCTGCTGTATTTAAAATGAATAACCTCATGCAACCCACTCCAGTATTCTTGCCTGGAGAATCCCAGGGACGGGGGAGCCTGGTGGGCTGCCGTCTATGGGGTCGCACAGAGTCGGACACGACTGAAGCGACTTAGCAGCAGCAGCATGCATAAGTTTGGTTGAGTCCCTTCGCTCTTCACGTGAAACTACCACAACATTGTTAATCAGCTATCCCCCAATATAAAATGTTTTTGATGTTAAAAAAATTTTTTTAATGAATAGCCAGCAAGGACTGTATAGTACATGGAACTTTCCTCAATGTTATATGGAAGCCTGGATGGGAGCTTCAAGGAGAAGGGATACATGTATATGTATGGCTGAGTCCCCCTTGACTGTTCACCTGAAACTATCACAATATTTTTAATCAGATATGCCCCAGTACAAAATAAAAAGTTTAAAAAAAAAAAAAAAAAGAATCTTGCAGAGAAAGATCCAGGCTAGATATTCTGATTTGAGTTTAGAGCAATTGGATATAAAGGTCAAGGGGACTGGCCTCAGAGGCAGACGCAGGATCCACCCAACAGGTTGGTGCCCTTGTGAGCTTACATCTCGTAACCTAGGGATAGGTGTGTCTGCCTTGGAGGGTTTAGAATTTATTAAGCGCCCGTTATGTGTCAGGTCCTGGGCTGTGATGCTGGAGGAGATGCAGTGGAAGGTATGTCTTGGTCTTCATGAGATGACCAAGATGGTGGAGAGATGGCCCAAAATCAACCCACTGAAACGTGGACCAACACTGTAACAATGACCCACTGTGACTGGGTACTGGGAAAGAAGAGAATGCTTAAAGGATGAAGGGCTGCAGATGCCCAGAGTGACAGGCACACAGGGCACACAGAGCAAGAAATGGATGGAGATCAACGTGGCTGAAGGGAGAAGATGGAGGGAAAGAGGCCTGAGCTGGGACCGAATGGAGGGATGAGTTCAGAGTGTGCCAAGCCTGGTAGGTAGTACTCTGGTTTTATTCTAAGGCTGTGCACCATCTCTGGCCTGGCACTTTGCTTTAGCCTCCACATCTGCTTGACTCCCAGCCCTCAGCAGATATTCTCAGCTCAGCTTCTGGAGAGCTGTTCTTTTAAATCACGAGTTGGATGAGGTCATGTCTCTGCACTCAGCCTTCCACTGGCTCTCATGCCACTTGAAATGTGAGCCAAAGGCCCGGCCTTGGCAAAGCTCCCACTGACCTCTGGACTTGATCACCCACTGCCTCCTCCCTCCCTGACCCCTTTCAGGCACATCACCCCAGGACTGAGTTTTTCTTGTTTCTTTGACTGAGCTTCTAGGTGTCGGATTGTGAGTCATATAACAGAAGGCATCCCTTTTTGCTTAGGCCACCAGGAAGCTCAGAGCCTTGTCTAATATCAATTGTGGTCATTCTGTTAGCTTTGGTAGATAAAGGTTTCCCTCTCTCGCAGTAGGTATTGATCCTCTAGCTCTAGTTCAGTGGTTTTCTGGCTTTTCTGTCTGTCGTGGCAGGCTTACCTTTTATGGGATAGGTGGGGGGAGGTATAAAGTGCAGTTTGGTTTCACATGCTGCTCTAAACTAACTGTGTGTCTGTCTCCTCTCCCCTAAAGTAAGAGCAGACACATTAATGCCATTCGTGGAGAAACAATTCACAGTGGTGGGGGTTGGGGGTGGTGTTGAGAGAGGAACCTCTGGTGCTCTGAGGGAAAACTGCAATGCATATTCTGGGATGTAGAATCTGGTAGTTTCTGCTGCTGCTACTGCTGCTAAGTCGCTTCAGCCATGTCCAACTCTGTGCGACCCCATAGACAGCAGCCCACCAGGCTCTGCCATCCCTGGGATTCTCCAGGCAAGAACACTGGAGTGGGTTGCCATTTCCTTCTCCAGTGCGTGAAAGTGAAAAGTGAAGTGAAGTCGCTCAGTCGTGTCCAACCCTCAGCAACCTCGTGGACTGCAGCCCACCAGGCTCCTCCGTCCATGGGATTTTCCAGGCAAGAGTACTGGAGTGGGGTGCCATTGCCTTAGGGGGCTTTAAAAGTGACTTTGACTCAACCAGTGTGCAGCTGGGGTGGGGTGACTGCACACTCCCTCCTCTGCAGTGCCTGAGGTGCTGGTGTGTGGACGATGGATGGGAGGTTCAGTCAGAGCCCCATCAGGCTCCTTGCCAGGGAGTTGGGGAGCTGCTGGACACTCGGGGACCATGGTTCCCTACCTCGGGGCCTGTCGCTACAGAGCTTTCTGTCTCCTGATCCAAGGATTACAGAGAGCTCCTGAAATGACTCCTGGACAAAGTCTGCTTAGAAGTCAAAACTGGCAAGTAGTAAATCAACCAGTTTGCTCTGACCTGTAGAACATTTTTAGACAATTGGGTTTTCATCTTCTCTGGGCTGGACAAGCCCTGTCCAGTGCTCCCGGATCAACGACCGTGACTCAGTGACTCACCCTGCTGGGGCTGTGTTTGGAATTTCTGGACAGAATAGAAGAGATCCCCCTTTAACCCCTCAATCTCACCCTTTCCCATACAGAGCTCTGTGGGTTAGCCATCTGGGGTGGATCCTTCCAGCCTAATTTTCACCTTCCAGTTGGGGAAACTGAGGCTTAGAGAGGTTAAGAGACGAGCTTACTGATGGGGCCCTGACAATAGTTGCCCCACATGGAGGCAGAACTGTTCCCAACTCCATAGTTGATTTTTTAAAACATTTTTCCCCCTATGGTTTGAATTGTTTTTCCCTTAATGAAAGGAAACCTTTTTTACCTGACTATACCAGCAGCATTATAGCAATATGAACAGAGTGCCATGTTGAAGAAGGAAAGAATTTACCCACAGCCCCACCTCTCTGGCTAGAAATCAAGCAGCGTCTGTGGGTATGGGCAGTCCCTATCTGCACACACAGATCATCCTTACAGAGTTATAAGCGCAAGGAACGGTCCCTTCCAGGGAGCCCCACGCCATAAAAGTAGCGGCAAAGAGAAGCCTTGTCTGGTGGGTGGCTGCCCGTGAGGCTGCGTCTGGAGGCCCTGCTGGAGAGGGAGGCCTTGTTCCGTGCCGTAAGGCCTCACTGTGTGCCCCCTCTCCCCGCCCTGCCCACCCCCACCCTAGTCCCAGCAGCCAGAGCCCAAGATTTTGGCCAAGCAGGCCAGCCTCCTGCTTCCTGCCCTCACAAGCAGGGCTCTGTGGGGTTGCCAGGCGCCAGGGAAGGGGCTGAGATGTGGAACAGCAGATTTCTGTCTGGTCCTGATGCTGGCAGACAGCCCAGGGCAGCCTTGCGAATATCAGATCAGGTACCGGGGGCCAGACTTGGCAGACAGGAGCACGTTTGAGCCAGAGCGAGACCGCTTCAGACCCACCGGGGCAGGGCATCTGTGGCCATGGCCCTCTCCTCCAGCTTCTCCGCTCTACTTCTGCCAGTGGGCCCTTTCCCAAAAGACCTGGTCCCTTAGGACAGGCCTGGAGCCTCCATGTGGCACCCAGCAGTCCTTCTCAGATATGAATACCCCTGGGAACATCCCCAATCCGTGAGAACTTGCATAAATACCAGAACTTGCCAGAGAAGCAAAAAGGAGCGTCAACTTTAGACTTCAGGAATTTATTTCTGCATCCTGCCCTCCTTGTGCAAGTTTGAGTCTCTCTGTACCTCTGTTTCCTCATCTGCAAAATGAGATCTGATAGGGTTGTGGTGAGGAATCAATAATAAACAACACACACACACACACGCGCGCGCGCACACACACAAATGAGTGCAAGGAAAATTTGAAACCTAACTAAGGTCTGTGGTCTGGTTAGCAGTACTGGGCTGATGTTCATTGTCGGACTCTGGCACAGCACTGCAGTTACATATGATGTCGCTTTGAGGGATGCTGGGCCAAGGAACATGGCCCTCCCTGGAATATCTTGGTGCCTTTCTGGGAGTTTGTAACTGTTTTAAATTTTTATTTATTTTTGGCTGTGCTGGGTCTTTGTTGCTGTGCAGGCTTTCCTCTAGTTGTGGCGAGCAGGGGCTACTCTCTGGTTGCAGGGCACGAGCTTCTCCGTGTGGTGGCTTCTTTATGGAACATGGGCTCTGGGGCGCACGGGCTTCAGTCATTGTGGCGCTCGGGGTCTAGCTCACAGGCCCAGCGGCCATGGCTCTCGGGGTCTAGCTCACAGGCCCAGCAGCTGTGGCTCCCATGGTCTAGCTCCCAGGCCCAGCGGCCGTGGCTCCCGTGGTCTAGCTCCCAGGCCCAGCGGCCGTGGCGCTCGGGGCCTAGCTCACAGGCCCAGCAGCCGTGGCTCTCGGGGTCTAGATCACAGGCCCAGCAGCTGTGCCTCTCGGGGTCTAGATCACAGGCCCAGCAGCTGTGGCCCAGCAGCTGTATCCCACGGGCTTAGTTGCTCCATGGCATGTGGGATCTTCCCAAATCAGGAATCAAACCTGTGTCTCCTACATTGACTGGCAGATTCTTTACCACTCAGTCACCAGGGAAGCCCTAAATAGATCTTTGTTTCTTTAAAAATAAATAATTATTTACTTTTAAAAGTCGAAAAAGAAAGAAAAATGTGTTAAGGCATGTAAGGCCTCAGGACCAGGCTTGGGGTGTGGCTAGAACCTCAAGTGTTAGGTGAACTGATGGTGACACGGGTGATCACTGAGGATGCTTCAGTCCATCCTCCGCGGTGCTGGACCACAACAGATCCTGCAGACCGAGGGGAAGCAGGGTTTCTGTGGCCTCCAGGTCCCCTCTGCTTCTCTCCCCTCCCTTGCCTCCCCCGTCTCCCCCCAGCCAGCTGATGAAGGACATTTCCTGAGCACACCTTGCGTTTTCATGCTACTGAGTATTGCCCTGCAGCGCCCTCTGTCTGGATTGCCCCTCAAACCCTTCTTGTCTGGTGAGCTTCAGTTCACACTTGCCTTCCTGGGACCCCCCCCACCCCAACCTCTTCCTGGACCCCCACAAGGCTGCAAAGCCGTTGTTCTCAAAAACATGGTCCTGCATGGACAGGCAGCATCAGTACCAGTGGGAACCTGAGACAAATGCAGGTTTTCCTGCCACGCCCCTGGCCTCCTGCATCAGAAAGTGGGGGTGCAGGAGGGAGAGCCACAGTCCAACAGCCCCCCGTGGCTCTGAGGAGCCAGCTCTGTTGCTCAATCGCTCTGTCGTGTCCGACTCTGTGCAACCCCATGGACTGTAGCCCACCAGGCTTCTCTGTCCATGGGATTTCCTGGGAGCCCAGGCCTTCTGGGACTTTAACACCAATCCCCACCCCACCCCATCCCCCCAGGCGCTTGTTCAGGTGCAGACAGGGTGGGGCCTGGGAGTCTGCATTTCCAGCCAGCCCAGGTGATGCAGATGCCTCTGGGCTCCTGGAGGTCACAGTCCACATCGCCTTTCCACTGCCCAGGCAGTAGGGACCTGACAGTTTGTTGTTGTTGATGAAACAGTGGGTGGACTTGCAGGGGCTGGTTATCCCGGACTGAGGGGTGGGTCTGCTCATGGAGGGCTGGGCACCAGAGGCTGGGATCCATCTTCATGTGACCACGGCTGGAAGAGGGGAAGCTTGTAAGGTGGGAGGGAAGGGTCAGCTATAGTCTGTGCAGGCAGGCAGATACCACGCTCTGCCTGGCCCCGTTTCTCCCCTAATGGTGTCTGGGAGTGGAGCCACGGGATGTGACCCCGGAAGGGACACTTTGTCCACATTTGGAGCAAGCCTCTCTCTTCCTCCCCCTGTTTAAACGTTTATTTATTCTGTAAATGTGCGCTGAAACTGAGTGGAGCAAAAACATGTCAGTGGGCAAAACAGATTCCCTCTCTGCCTCAGACAGTGTCACCGTCTGTTTTGGAGACAGATGTCAGTCATTAAATGAGGCACTGATAAGTGTGGTGAAGTGAAGGCTGAGTGTCCTGAGGGTTTCCACTACGAAGCAGGGAGGGGCAGCAGAGTGTCCCTGGGGAAGTGATATTTAAGCTAAAGCAAGGATGTGGAGGCTGGAAGCAGCATGTGCAAAGGTCCTGGGCTCAGTAGGAATTCATTGCCACTCATAATGACTGGAGAGAAAGCCAAGAAGCAGGAGAGAGTGGAGAGGGGCCGAGGAGGAGGGCAGGGGCCGTGTCTTACAGGGCTCTGCAGGCTGCAGTCAGAATTCTGTCTTTATCTTCAGAAAAACAGGGAGAATTGGAATGATTTTAAGTGAAGGGGTAGTATCTGATTTGTCTTTTCCAAGGATCTCTCTGTCTGCCAGCAGGAGAAGGGATGGATGGGCAGGTAAAGTTCGTGAAGGGGCTCAGTCAGACATCTGCAGATCTCCTCCCGTTGCAAGTAATGGAGGGGCTGGAGAGAAGTGGATGGAGCCAAGAGAGACCTAGAACTGGGTAGGGGATTGGAATTGGGACAAGAGGAAGACAAAGTATCCAGTAATTCAGTTCAGTTGCAGCTCATTCCTAAAGGTAGAACCTGGCAGTTTTAATCTAATCCTGTCATCATAGAGGTGATAAGTTCCTGCCACCAGCCTCCAACCCAGCTGCCTTTGAGCTCACATCACATTTCTCCCTGCTACTCCTTTTTCCCTGGGGTCCCTCCACCCATATACCTGTGAACCTATGCATTTTGCTTTCTTTCTCCATAACCTCCCTATGCATCCTCTAAGGGTTGTGTTCAGATGCTAAAGAGAAGCATGGGTTTTGCTAACTCTAAGCCCTAACCACAAACCCACAGCTTAACTCCATACTTTTTCATCTTCTCGACTGCAGTGGCTCATCCACAAAATAGGGAGATTAAACCATCTGCAATGAGAAGGATCCCTTTGGAAAGAGAGGGACAAGAGACAGGTTGAGTGGGCGAGTATTTACTGCGATCTTCACATGAAATCTTCAGGGCTGGAAAAAGTTTCTCAGAAAAGCCGCCATCTTCACAAGGCAGAGCACAAATGATGCACTGTCCGATGGTTTCAGAGAAACTGAGCTGGAGTCTGCCCTGGACAACCTCTCTCCCCTCATTCATCATGAGTGAGAGCCAGGCTGCAGCAGAGAAGGCAGGCGATGTGGCTCAGTCCCGTGCCTTCCAGCCTCAGCCCTTGCCATCAGGTAGTTGTTGAGTGAGGGCCCACTGTGTGTCAGGCGCTTCTCAACCAGGGGCCATGGTGCCCCCAGAGGATACTTGGCAGAGTCCAGAGGCAGTTTTGGCTGTCATAGCTGGGATGCAGAGTAAGAGATGCTCCTGACATCTGGTGGCTGGAGGCCAGGGATGCTGTTCAACATCCTACAGTGTGTAAACTGCTCCCCAGCCATCTGCCCCCAAACGCCACTAATACTGAGGCTGAGAAAGCCTGGTGTAGACCCCTTGTGCTTCCCTGAGCCTCCCTGAGCCTCCACTGGGCAAATACCTTTAGAGCTCTCCTTCATGCTAGGCTCTGAGTGGACCTTTGCTTTTCCATGAACCTTCATTTCTTGTTATTCATGTTTGTATCCCTCTGTCCCCATCCACCCAGATTCACTTGGCACCAGCCGTGGCAGGAGGCACCGTGCTAACCACGTTTCCTATTTTACCTGTAATCCTCACGGCTGTTAGAGGAAATAGGCATTATTTTCCCCACAGAAAATAATGAATTCCATTTACTGAGCCTCTCTTGTGTGCCAAGCACTGGAGGAGATACTGATTTCTACAACTCACAGCACCTCAGGCTTGAATTAGGTTCTATAATCCCATTTATCGCAAAGTTGGCGCTTGGATGAGAGAAGGGTCTTGGTCAAGTCCACGTGCCTGGGAAGTGGGAAGGAAGCTAGGGATTGAGGTCATCTTTGGGTTGGTTTGTGGGAACATGGGCAGGTGTCTTAAGACTAAACCAGCCTGTGAGGAGGTGGATGGAGTTTCATTCTTCTCTGCACGCCGGCCACCTGAAAGGAGCCGGGGAGCAGTGGTGGGTATAGGGGAGTCCTCCCCCACCTCATAGCGGGTGAGTGGGGAGCAGGTCAAGGGGAGGGGCTCTGTAGGGAGAAGGGCCTGCCCCTTCTGGGCTGTGCCCCACTTTTCATAGTACAGGGATGTCACGTAGCAACTTTTAAGGCATGTTTTGTCAACTCCGACACACTGCTGACATACTGATCTGGATCTTTGTTGTGTGGGGCAAGAAGGCTGTGTGCATTTTAGGATGTTTAGCAACCTGGCCTATTCCTACTAGAAGGCAGCAGCACCTGACCCTTCCTCCCTGAGTTGTGAAAATCAAAAATGTCTCCTGGTATTTCCAAACGTCCCCTGGGAGGCAAAATTGCCCTGCTCCTCCAAGTCAAAGACCACTCCCCTAAAATAAGCAGCCCCAGTTTTGTAGAAAACAAAAGCACGGCCCAGAGGGAGAAGTTGATGACTCAAAGGATGATGGTGAGTAGCAGCGTCTAAGACTGAACTCTGGCCTCCTGGTCTCCCAGCCAATGGAGCGCCCAGAACGTGGGCAGCCATTTTGGGAGGCTGGGGTCGTGGATGTGTCTGAAGGAATGGGCCACCCTTCTCAACCCCCAATACCCCTTCACCCTGTTACAGAGCCTTCATGCTCTCCCACTCCTCACGGCCCACTGTGGACTCTTAAGTGATGCCAAAAGACTGGCTGATGAACATGCTGAGGCTCCATTACACTGACCCTGCGTTGTATATCACCCAGAGGGGCAGTGCATCTGCTGTGTCTAATGCCCAATGGCAAGCCTTCCCTGTCATCCTTTGTGAGCCTCTTTATTTTAGAGACTTGCGGGCATCAGCCCCTGTGCAGATCCAGCAGACAAAGGCTGAGCATGATCGGCCCATCACTGCCCACTGTTCAGAGGCGATCCTCACCCCTGCTGGGCACTCCCTCCAGGAGCAACTGCCCAATTGAATCCCACTTATAGACTAAACCTCCTAGGGTGCAGGAAGGCCCCTGGGCATGGAAGCCATCCAAGCCCCAATCAATCCCTTCTTTTATTCAGGGCAGAGTTACAAATGGGCCAGAGTCATTGGAAAGATTTTCCACCTCACTGTGCAGAGAAACCTTTATGAAAGATGTATTGATGGGTCCCCTTGTACCAGGATGTTACTGGTCTCAGAAAGGCAGGAAATAAGTATCTGCTGGCTCTCATTCTGCCACAGAAACCCTCTTTCAGGTCAAATTTCCTCTGTGCCCAAGCACATTTGACTTAAATCATTTCACTGCAAAATATAAATAAAACAGAGATGACTGCTGTAATGAAAAAGAGAAACACCCCAGTGATGTAGTTTTGACATCCAGAAAATAGGACGTTAAAACTACAGGTTCATGTAACTAACGGACTCCCAGGCCCCAGGCACTGGCCCGCTTATTTCAGGCAGCACAAGAGAGTAACCATCCGGACGTGTACCACCAAAGAGATCAGACTCTCAGCTTCAAGACTCAGCTGTGACTCACTTCATCTGTGTGACCTCGGTCAATCACTGCCTCTCTAAGCCTTAGACTCTTCCTCTGTATAATGAGGAGGCTGGAATACATGCCTCTGATATTCTTTGGCTTCATGAAAGTAAGAACATTTATGAGTTGGAAACTCAAGTGTGCTGCTGCTGCTAAGTCGCTTCAGTTGTGTCTGACTCTGTGTGACCCCATAGACGAAAGACTGGGGACTGATGTTCCATTTCCCCAAAGGACTGTTGTCCTTGTGAATGGTTTGGAGATATTGTTGTAGACTAAACGTTTGTAACCCCTGCCTCCTTGCAAATTCATATGTTGAAGCCCTAATGTGCAATGTGATGGTATTTGGAGATGGAGTATTGGGGTGGTGATTATGGTTCATCGAAGTCATGAGAGTGGATTCCTTGTGTTGGGGTTAATGTCCTTGTAAGTAAAGGAAGCTCTCTGTCCACGGTGTGAGGACGCAGCAAGAAGGCAGCCATCTGCAAACCAGGAAGTGGCTCTTACCAGCACTGCCAGGCTGGCACCCTGATCTCAGGCTCACCCACCTCCACAACTGGGAAATAAATGTCTGTTGTTGAAGACACCCAGTGGTATTTTATTACAGCAGCACAAATGATCCAAGGCAGAGGGATTCCTGCAAGTTGTGAGCTTTCAGAGGTGTATACAAAAGGGAATTTTAAAAAATTCTGTTCATAGCCAGTGTTTCAGAAGTGCCTGTACTGCATAAAGTGAAACACACACGTCTGGTGGCACTGTATCCTACTTGGAGTTTAGTTTTTAAAGTCAGCAAAAATCCTGTGTGGTCTGAATGTTTGTTCTCTCGTGTGTTCTCTTTCCTCCCTCGTTCTTCCTCTCCACTTCTCACTTTCCCCCCCCCATTCTTTCACTCTTTTCCCCTCCCCAATGACCTCCATTTGCATTCTCTTCATTCAAATGCACCTATGGTGTACCCCCACCTGTCTGAGCTCGGGCTGTTCCAACAGAATTCCAAAGACTGAGTGGCTTATGAACAGCAGACCTTTTATCTCTCATGGTTGTGAAGTCTGGAAGTCCGAGTTCAGGAGGCAACACAATCCGTTTCCTTGTCTTTGGCCTCAGACTTTGCACTGTGTCCTCACATGCCAGGAAGAAGGCAGGAGCTCCGTGGGGTCCCTTCTATAAAAGGCACTAATGCTATTCATGGGGGCCCCATCCTCATGACCTAATCACCTCCCAGTGCCCTCCCATTGTGGGGATTAGGCTTGTAACATTAATTTGGGTGGGAAACAAATGTTCAGCCCCTAAAACCACCCCATGTTCTCTCCTAACAGGAGGAGGCACTTGGTAAGTTCTCTGGAGAGACACCTGCATAGAAGGGAGAGGGAAGAGCTTTCATTTGCCCTTTGGCTCTCAAAACCCCTCTGGACTGAGTTTATAATTGTCCCCTGTCTCAGGTGTACTTCTGTCTTTGTGTGTCGGGGAAGGGGCTTAA
Source organism: Oreotragus oreotragus (assembly GCA_006410675.1). Lineage (NCBI taxonomy): Eukaryota > Metazoa > Chordata > Mammalia > Artiodactyla > Bovidae > Oreotragus > Oreotragus oreotragus. The sequence goes on from SJYX01012149.1 coordinate 113,871, forward strand.
CACAGCAATTTTCCCTGGCCGGAGAGGGCACACCCCCTGCCCTCCACCACCACAGCTAGCCTTATCCAAGGCCCGAGGAGTGACGGGTAAGCACAGCCAGGTTCGAAGCAATAAGTAAGCACGCCTAGCTGGCTCCCCGTGGCTGCCTGAGTATCTGTAGGAAGAGGGTCGGCACACAGGACTGACTGTTTCTCACATGTGTGGTTTCCAGATCTGGCTATTTTCATCTGGAAATAAAAGTTCTCAGGAAGCCAGAGCCTATCGTGTTACGGTTATGAATGCTTTAGTAGAGCAACACTTCACCTGTTCAGCAAAAAAGCTCTTCTGTTTTATAAATAAATGTCCCAGAAAACAAAAGCTGATCCCTGTAAGACACAGACACACACACACATAGACACACACACACACATACACACACGTTAGTTGAGTTGTCTTCCTGGAAAATGTGTCACGTCTTCTAGGCTTTGTCAAACGTGGTCTGAAGAACAACACGCATAGTGTTCTCACTGGCATCATTGTTGTCATCACTGGTTGCTGTGCTGTGGTTCTGTGATGCCTGAAGGAGTTAGCAAGGTGTAACAGAGCGCCTTGCCCATCCACTGAGTGGCTCCCTCCCTCTGCACCTTGATTCCGCTCTCTCGTCCCTTCCTGTTAGCATCCTTCTCTGTACTTGCTTCTGAGAAGTGTGCTTCTCAGTATACTTTATTCATCTCCCCCCACCCCAGCCTTCCTCTCCTGTCCTCTCATTCACACACACATACACATTCTCATCTGCCATCATCAAGAATCCAGAAGGACATTGTTTTCAGGAATCAGAGAAAGTGACTAGATTCGTGACCATAGATTTATACTGACACTGGACATGGGAACTTGAACCCCAGTCTGAGAAATGACCAGGTGGTCCTGATGCCAGGAACTGGATGAGCTTCGGAGTCAGTTGTGTGTGATGGGGGAGCATGCAGGGTGACTGGGTGTACCAGCCACTGACACTGGAAAGTGTGGCTCTGAAAGTGCACATGGGCTTGGGATCAAGACCTTGTAGCCATCCAGACACCGTGACCCTGCCTTTTCTGGGTTTGTGGCTCTGTTCTGGGTGAGTTTGCCAGGAATCCCTCACGACCCCATCCTCTCCTCTCCGCTGCAAAGTTGGGGGACGTGTACACACTTTGGTTTACTTCTCTCTGAGTGCTCTGTGAACACTCGGTGGAAACAGACACTTCCTCACTCAGTTTTACTGGCCAGGTGCAGAGAAGGAACTGGGACTTGCTTAACTGGTCCTACAACTTCAATGACAACCCATCCAGTTCCCAGGACTTTTGGGAGAGGGAAAAAAAAAAAAAAAAACAAACCTCAACCTGTGGATTTACTAGGTTTTGGCAGGTGATGCATTTGGACGTAGGTTTACAGCAGGTTTAGGGCCAAGAGCACATGTCAGCTGTTTCAAAGGAGCTGAGAGCAGGAGTCAGGTGAAATGAAACGTGTTACAGTCACTGGGCGCTTTCCCCTTCCCGGTCCAAATCCGGGGTCCATTTTTCACACCGCACCTGTCTACCCACACAGGGCTTCCGTAACCCATCCATGGAGAATAAGCCCTTAGTAACGGCTTTAGTGAGGGGAGAGGGGAAAAAGACATATGGCTAAGGATGTGCATCTCTGCCTCTGAGCCTGCATCTGCCGTTTCCTCTGCCTGGAGCCCTGTGCCAAGTTCCGGCAGGCTCACTCCCTCCCCTGGTTCAGACCACCTTCTGGGGGAGCCCATCCCCACAGCACCGCTTGTAAACCACAGACTTCCAGTGTCCTCTGTCCCTCCTCTCTGCTTTGTTTTTCTGTGTAGCTGTTATTAGCAACTGACCTACTATGTGCTGACGCTGTCTGCTTCCCCCCACTCCCATGTAAGCCTCATGCAAACCTGACATTATATCTTATGGACTATATATATAGGCATACCCCGCAATGCAGGAGACCTGGGTTCGATCCCAGGATTGAGAACATCCCCTGGAGGAGGGCATGGCTACCCACTTCAGGATTCTTGCCTGGAGAATCCCATGGACAGAGAAGCCTGGTGGGTACAGTCCATAGGGTTGCAAAGGGTTGAAGAAAACTGAGCAACTAAGCACAACACGTATTTGTACACGTTGTTGTTCAGTTGCTCAGTCGTGTCCGACTCTCTGTGACCCCATGGACTGCAGCCCGCCAGGCTTCCCTGTCTTTCACTGTCTCCCAGAGTCTGTTCAGACTCATGTCCATTCAATCAGTGATGCCATCCAACCATCTCATTCTCTGTCACCCCCATTCCCTCCTGCCCTCGATCTTTCCAAGCATCAGGGTCTTTTCCAATGAGTTGGAAAATGAGCGTCAGGTGGCCAAAGCATTTTTACACATGTATTTATATATATGTATAGTTCACATAGATGGTTTGTTCTTTTTTTAACGTCAGTTTTATTCTTTTTATTTATTTATTTTTACTTTACAATATTGTATTGGTTTTGCCATACATCAACATGAATCTGCCACAGNTAGGGAAACAGTGGAAACAGTATTTTGGGGGGCTCCAAAATCACTCCAGATGGTGATTGCAGCCATGAAATTAAAAGATGCTTACTCCCTGGGAGGAAAGTTATGACCAACCTAGATAGCATATTCAAAAGCAGAGACATTATTTTGCCAACAAAGGTCTGTCTAGTCAAGGCTATGGTTTTTCCTGTGGTCATGTATGGATGTGAGAGTTGGACTGTGAAGAAGGCTGAGTGCCAAAGAATTGATGCTTTTGAACTATGGTGTTGGAGAAGACTCTTGAGAGTCCCTTGGACTGCAAGGAGATCCAACCAGTCCATTCTGAAGGAGATCAGCCTTGGGATTTCTTTGGAAGGAATGATGCTGAAGCTGAAACTCCAGTACTTTTGCCACCTCATGCGAAGAGTTGACTCATTGGAAAAGACTCTGATGCTGGGAGGGATTGGGGGCAGGAGGAGGAGGGGATGACACAGGATGAGGTGGCTGGATGGCATCACTTACTCAATGGACGCAAGTCTGAGTGAACTCCAGGAGTTGGTGATGGACAGGGAGGCCTGGCGTGCTGCGATTCAGGGGGTCGCAAAGAGTCAGACATGACTGAGCGACTGAACTGAACTGAACTGAAGGTTTCAAGAGGGTTCTGCTTCCAAAGATGCTACAATCTTAGACTAAAAGCTGTGTAACTATTTAAGACTTGAAACAACCTTTAGGCATCAACCTCTACAGGCTTGGAAGTGGTGCCCAAGAGAGGTATATGCCCACCACTCATCTCACATATGTTCATGGAAGATGATGGAAAGGGAAGAGTCTCTCAAAGGGCAGATCCAAAGACTACTAAGAAAAACTGACCAGGAGGCTATGCTCAAAAAGTAAAATCAGAATTTTTTTTATCCCCAAGTCCTTTACAACAGTTCCTAGTTTTCCTTTTTTTTTTTTTCCTTCTTTTGAATGTCACATTTTGTTCTGTCATTATCCTACCATTGAGACTCAGTTATGTGAGAGACATTCAACTTATTATTTCTTCTGATTTTTTTTTTTTTTTAAGTTTGTGGAGATCTGTGCTTCACTTGGAGATATTGGACTGGGAATTTGGTGTATTCAAAAAAAAAATTTCGGAGAGTGTCATGTGAATACTCCATTCACTGATGAAGAATATATAGCATGCAGAAAGAAATCAGCATTTCATTTATTTTTAAAAAATGCAGAGCAATCCCATCTATCAGGAATCCTTCTTTGGTTTCAGGTAGGTTTTCTTTAAGACTTTCCAATGTAAAAAACCAGTGTAGGAATTCAGTTGAAATGTTTGGAAAACAAATGTGGTTGTAAACCATGTTGATTCTAACTAAATGCAGAGATGTGGTCACTAATATTAAGCTCTGGTAATTAATAATTGTAAATAAACCAGTTCATTTTTCCACCATGTTATGTATACTACACAATACACTTATGGAAGAAGAAATGGTTGAGCACATTTAATTTTGCTTGTACAATTAAATAATAATTACTTGTTAATTTTCTGAGTTAATACGTGTTTTTAAGAAGACAATATTTCAAGAAAAAGAAAATATTAAAGAATTTTTTCTCTCTTTTACCTTCTCAGTTGAGACATGTAGATTAGGAAAAACAGCACATTAGTTGTTTTTGAAAAACCTTATATATAACTTCCATTTTGAAATATATATTAATGTCCAATATAATTTATATTTTAGAATACACACACATGTCTTACTTTTCTTAAAGTACAAATGGCTATTGATTCAGGAATAAAATATAAAAAGGACCACAAAATTATTAATAGTTAAAAACTAAATGCTCTATAATATTCTAAACATAGATCCAATAATAAGAAATTCTGAAAGATCTCCACTTCATTGATGTTTACCAGAAAGATAGAAATATCTGTATGTCCATATATCAGAACATTCTCATATAGCAGTATATAACTAGAGACATATTATATTCTCCAGAATGACAGATTTTTTACTTTCCTGTAGTACTATTCCCTGTGTGATTTAATTCAGAAAAATATGGTTTAAAACTGCATCAAATAAAAAGTGAAACTGGTTGTCAAACGCAATATCTTAAAATGACTTTTCTATATTAGCATGTCACTCTAACTAAGCAAAGCCAAAATTTGGACATTCTTTATCTAATTAGGTATTTGAAATCTGAGCATGCATCTTAATCTAAAATTGGGACCAAATTTCACTTCCAAAATCTTGCACTAGCAAGATACTACTTTTTAAAGTCAAATTTCATAAAGATGATATTGTGTTAACTTTTCCATTTTGATTTCTTGTTTGTCTTCCTCTTCTATGTGCATTTGTTGCTTCATTTTATTTTGAGAGCTCTTTGAAGATTATCCTGAAATATCATCTACTGCTAACATGCTTGAGATCAATGACCAGGTAATGGTGGACACAGGTGTCATTATTCTGTGTGATGTGTTGTTTCCTTCTTCCAGATGTTTTTCAAAGCGAACCTTAAATTCTCAATTACTGTGTCTTCCATGAAGCATCAGGAGATTGAGTACACCATCCTAGAGTGACCTCTCCTTCCTTTAAAATACTGTGCTCTTAAACAACCTAACACTCATAGCATGTGAACACTAAATTTTTTAGACCAGTGTGTTACATTAAATTCTCCTGTTAGATAATTGTGAGATTATAATCTCTCCTAAATTCTAAGACATTTAAGAATATGCTATTAAATTTTGTGGTTCATCTGTTTAATTAATATAGTTCAGTATGTTTAATAGAATATACTATTATACCAGAGTCCTCATAAACATTTACATGGTGAACAAACAAAATACATGTATTTTTAACAAGTATTGCTGCTAAGTTGCTTCAGTCGTGTCCGACTCTGTGCAACCCCATAGATGGCAGCCCACCAGGCTCCCCCGTCCTTGGGATTCTCCAGGCAAGAGTACTGGTGTGGGTTGCCATTTCCTTCTCCAATGCATGAAAGTGAAAAGTGTTACTTGATAAAAATTTAATTTTGTTGTGAATGTTGCTTTTGAGATTCCTTGCTGCTCTCAACATCATGAAACTGCATTTATTCAGATATATTTATACTTCTTTTAACTACTTAATTATGAAAACTATTAAATTTAATATTAATATTCAACCTTCATATTTAAAATTATAAGATGCATATTAGAGGAATTATTCTAGATTTCAGTAATATTTTTTGCAAAAATTGTCTGAGCATCTTACAGAGAAAGATAAATTAAGATGAAAACCAAGTAAACAACTTCATCAGAATGGATTCAGATGAAAACTTGGGTATACCGTTTATACTTCCATAGAGTAGTGTGCTTCCATGATAGCTCAGTTGGTAAAGAATCCGCCTGCAATGCAGGAGATCCCAGTTCTTTCTGGATTGGGAAGATCCACTGGAGAAGGGATAGGCTACCCACTCCAGTACTCTTAGGCTTCCCTGTGGCTCAGCTGATAAAGAATCCACCTGCAATGTGGGAGTCATGTGTTCATTCCCTGGGTTGGGAAGATCCATGAGAGAAGGGAAAGGCTACCCACTCCAGTACTCTTGCCTGAAAAATTCCATGGACAGAGGAGCCTGGTAGGCTACAGCCCATGGGGTCACTAAGAGTCGGACACAACTGATAATCAACACACAGAAATCCCTTGCATTCCTATACACTAATAATGAGAAAATAGAAAGAGAAATTAAGGAGATGGTTTGTTCTTATATCCTGAATGTCTGCTACATCATTGATCCAACAAATCATATGTACACAGTGACTTTAAGATAAACCTCAATTTCAGAAATGTTAAAATAATGAGAACAAAATACGTTCATCTTAAAATCAAGAGAACAGAGTGAAATATCCTGGAAAAATGCCTCTATTATTTAGATCAACTAGTCATACTGATTCCTGGAATCAGAATGAAGAGACTGAACGTATTTTAAAGACGTGTTGGAGTGAAATTGTTCCTCTTCTTACTCCCAGCCTTTGTAGTTATCAGTAATAAGGAGAATAAACAAGTATGGTGGGTGCCTGTGTTCTAGGCTTATTTCTGAGGGCTTCTATGCATTCTCCCATGGAATCCCTGCAATGGCATGCTTATTGTGCCAATTTAATAGAAGAGAATACTGGGGTCTCAAGAGGGCATCAGAATTTCATTTTCGTTGGTTTAAGCATTTTTAAGTACTCACAAATAAAATGTGGGCTGGGCAGACTCTCTGTAAGGAGCCAGATAGTCAATATTTGGGCTTTGTGGGCCAGATGGCCTCTGTCACAGCTGCGCGGTCCTGCTGTGTCGCTCTCCAGCAGTTGCGGACGACGTGTAAATGGACAGGGGCACCTGGTTCCAATAAAACTTCACACAAAGCAGCTGGCAGGCCAGGCTGGGCCCAGCAGACAGAGTTTGCTGATTTCTGAGTGAAGTGTAACCTTCACGAGGGCAGAGGACCCTGTCATTTTTTAGTTCATCCTTGTATCCTGTGCAGGGGACACAGTGCTTTGCGATGGTAGGTCTTGAAAGAGTGAAGAAACCAGGGTGCTGTGGGCTATCAGTCTATTGAGACCCCGTGGCTAATGCTCCCTCTTCCTCTCCATACATACACTTTCCTGCTCTCTGCCCTGCCTCTCCTCCTTACCACTCCAAGCCCAAGGGCCAGCCCCCCATCTTCCCAGCCTCCCTCAGAAGGCTCCAGGGAGGTGGGCAACATGGTCCCATGAGTTCTGCCAGCCGTGGCTTCTTCTGGAACCTCTTGGAGTTCTGTGTGTACTGGCTGATCTTGTCACACCCCTCCCTGTTCTAGAACAAAGGAAGATTGCGTAGATTAAAATGAGGCCAAAGGAAGGAGACACGAGGCTGGGGCCTTAACTTGGAGTCAGAACTGACCGTGAAACTCAGGCCATGAAGACCTCCCTTAGAGCGGAACTGGAGGTTTGTTTCCAGGCTTTCTATCAGCTGGCAGGGAAAGCAAACCTACTCCCTTCCACCACTCTGTGTCCAAACAAACTGGCGCAGATCATGGCTCATGGCAGGCGGAACTGTTTTCAGTGCTCAGGTCGGTAGGAAGTGTCTGCTGGAACTCACAAGAGGCCAGCTCTAAGGCTTCCTCATGGTGGACATGCTGGGAGTTCCTGGCCATCTGCTACCCCGATCCCTGGACTGGACTCGCCATCTTGCACTGATGCTCGATGGAGAGAACACATCTGGGTATCTGGGTGTGGGTGGACCAGGCCACCCCAGACTGAGATTTCAGGGCAGCTTCATGAATACCTGAGCCCTGTGGTCTCTGAGCGCCCCCAGGGCACTGAGTGGAAGCTCTGAGTCAGGGAGACCAGGTAAACACCTCTGGCTCTGCTCTTGACCTTTGGCCTACTCCCGTCACTTCTTTGGACCTCACGCTTGTCATCTGAGAAATGGGCATTGATATTAGTATTCAGCATCTGGATGAAAAGACAGCCCGGTGTGGCCTCTGCAGCTCACACTTTGTTCAAGCCTCACAGCAACATTGCAAGGTAAATGTCATTCCCATTTGCCTCATGCTGCTGAGTACTTTAGATCAGGGCTCCTCAACCTTTTTTTTTTTCATTAGCACCCTCCCAGAAAGAAAAATTTAATTTAATTTAAATTCTCCCTAGTGAGAGCAATTAAATAATAAGGTATAAGATTGATCAGGTAGAGCTGAGCCTTGGAGGACCACACAGCGTTGTAATAGCTAAGATTTTTTTTCACCACCTCATCGTTTGAGTTAGTGTTTGCCCGTTGGCAGGGTAGGGGGGATAATATCACCACTTGAGCATGCGTGTTTTAGACCTATTGCTGCTTCTCAACAGTCCAAGTGACGGAGGAAGAAACGGAGGCCCAGAGAGGTACAGTAACGTGCCCCAAGTCCCACAGCTGGAGAGAGAGAATTGGAATTCAATCTTAGAGCATCAGCCAGGCTTGAGCCACGGCTAGAGGGCCTTGAGCCATGTACCAAGTAACTGCAGCTCTGCTCTGTGTCTGGCTTTTCTCATGGATCTGTGTACCTCGTCACTCCCCTGTTTCAGTTCCTGTAGACTCACCTCATTCTTGCTATTGCCACATGGTGTTCCATTTGCATCAGCATAGCCCAAGTTACTTATCCAGGCCACAGCTGATGAGGGCTGGGGTTATTTCCAGCCTCCTGCAATTACAAACTCGGCTGTAACAACCCTCCCCGCATGTGTGGCATTTTACTTAAGTGCAAGCAACCCTGAAGGTTAAATTCCTAAACACGGAATCACTGCACACTTGCGCAAAGATAGCATTTTGATTGGGAGTGTGGCAACAGCTCCACTGAAATTCTTACCGAGCCATCCAAGGTCAGTTGGACCACTCTCTTAGCTTCTTAGCTACTGTTTTGACCCCCACATCCTGCCTGACCTGGTTGTTGATTTAGACGTGGGCTCCCCACCCCTGTTGCCTTCTATGCATTTGGTCGCCGATTGTCCTCGTGTCATCTGGTATTTCCCTATGAGGCTTTGCACAGTTATTTTTGAACTTCACCTCTCATCTCATTAAAAGAAAGCCTGGGCAGCCAGCTTCCATTCCTGCTGCCTGGGTACGTGCTTTGAAGAGGGCTTGGAAGGAGGCGACACATGGCTCCTCCCGGGTCTTGGTGCCTCACGGGTTGCGGGAGAGCAACATCCTTGCCATGCTGCTGGTCCTTTTGAAGCTTTCTCTAGGAGCTGCATCTCTGTCTGCAGACTTTCCTTGGCCTGCGTTTATAAGGGATGGGGCTGTGCTTTGGCAGTCAGGGAGATCCAGCAAGAATGGCCCCGCTTCCGTGTCTGCAGGGGGCACATTACAGCTACTTCTCCTAGACCTTAGTGGTAGAGTTGCCGTGGCTGAGTCAAGACTAAACTGAACTTAGATACCATGATCTCAAGTTAGAAAAGCATGGGAAGGGGGCTGGAAGCTCGTGGAAGTTGCCTTCAGCAGCTCTCCGCAGCAGTGTGGCCTGTGGTTAAAGTCTGCCGCGCTGTTAACATCATCTGAGTAATTAAACCCAATGGTGTTGGGCAGTGGTTTGTTCTGTGCGTTCCTTGAGGAAGAGCTGGTGCACAGGGTGGAGAGGCACGAACGGGATTTGGTGCAAATAGAATGCTCTAGCCTATTTTGGTTGTGCAGTCTGGCAGTCGCTTTACTGCGGCCCCACTCCCATTCTGTCTGCTGTCTTCTCCAGCTCACTTGGGCTCATTAAACGTGGCGGCCAGGCTGACAGTTGCATGTAGCCGGATTCCACTGCGGTGGTGCGGTTAACCATGCTTTCTCACTCTGTCTGGAGCACGTGAGGTGCATAGGCAACAAATGTTTACCTGATTCCTGTTAGGTACTAGGGAGTGTTTATAGAACACAAGCAACAAAGCAGCCTGCATTCTACTGGACACAGCTAGTAAGCAAGTATACACATCCGGGATATAAGTGGCACAAGAAGGAACATAATAATAGGGATAGGAAATGCCTATTGTCGACTGAGGGGAGGTTCTTGGAGAGTAAACCATGAGGTTATCTAGGGGGAGATTGTTTCCAGGTGTTGAGAGCAGCAAGTGCAAAGGCCCTGGGTCAGTTACAGCATTTACCTCGAGAAGCACCACTTTAAGGTCTGGGAAGGGTATCACGGGGGGTCAGAGCTGAGGGATATTCAGTCAGGCCTCTACCCTATAGGATGAAGACTGAGGCCAGAGCAGGGGGAACTGACTCCCCAAATCAGACAGTTGCTAACAAGATAATTTTTCAGAACAATTGACTCCTGTCTTCATGCTTTGAGGGGCCTCCGGGGTCATGTCAGTCAAACTGGTTCAACTTCTAACATCTCCATTTACCAGCTGTATGGCTTAAATTACTTTACCTCCCTGAACCTCAGCTGCCTCATCTGTGAAATGGGAATAATGAGATCACCTACTTTCAGACTCGCTGTGAGGCTTAAGTAACACACGAACTCAATGAGTGACATGCAGTGGCTTAGTCTCTAGTGAACCTCAGGGCCCCAAACTTCTTGGTGTTGACCTGGACACAGCGTACCCCCACTCACTCCCTCACCCCCAGGTAAGACACCCTCCTTCCTTAGGAGGCTGTTGCGTGACCCAAAACACACTTTGCGTTTGTTTGAATTTTTCTTCTCGGGCTCTGTTTTCCTGATGGAGATTTTTGGCAAGTGCGGCAGGGATGGACATGCTTCTGTTTCCTCCTCTCTGAAACAGAGCAGCAAGGCTCATGGCTGGCAGCAAGGCTCACACCTGAAAGCCAGGTGTGTTCCAAGGACCTGGCCTGGTAGCACACATGGGAAGCTCCACGTGCTCTGTATGTGGTGGTGTCACTCACAGAACATGGAGAAAGGAGGATTCCACTCCCTGGCTAAGAGGTGGTTTCATCCCTCTAAACTGCAGCATTCTCTCATTTAAATGAGACACCCAAGATTTCCCTGGTGGTCCAATGACTAATACTCTGTGAGCTCCAGTGCAGGGGGCCCAGGTTTGATTCCTGGTCAGGGAATTAGATCCCACATGCTGCAACTAAGAGTTTGCATGTCACAGCTAAAAAGATCCCTCATGCCTCAACTAAGACCGGCATACCTATGGCCAATTCATGTTATGTATAGCAAAAACCATCACAATACTGTAAAGTAATTATCTTCCAATTAAAATTAAAAAAAAAAAAAGACCTGGCACAGCCAAATAAATATTTCTGATGGGACACCCTATATCACATTGGGTTGTTATGAGAATTCAACAAGATAATAAGTCTAAACATTTAGTTCAGCATCCAGCACCCTGAAATCAGTAAATATGATTCTGTCTGCTCCATTCCTTCCCTTCCCGGTCAGAGTGATTTCCAAGAGTAATTCCCAGTTATTGCTGTTTGGTTCCATTTCACAGATGAAGAAACTGAGTCTCAAAGAGGTTAGACTATTTAACACAGTCAGGAAGTGAAGGAGCCAGGGTTTGAACCCTGGGGGTTTGACTCTAGCCTAAAGAGCCTTCCTCTGCCCTTCCCCATCTCAAAGCCCCCTCCAGATTTTTACTGCCTTGATGTGATTGATCCATGAGCTGACTGAGGAAGGCCAGACCGCGGCCACTCATCTATCCTTCTCCGTCTTTGGTGTGAGCTAAAGGGTCAGCCCAGCTCTGGAAAAATCCACCCCCATTTGGCCCCGGGCTCTGGGCTCCTGGCCCCAGCTGACCTCATCCACAGTGATCCCTGCTGACATTCATGTCAGATCCACTGCACAGTTTTATTTTCAGAGCCTCTTAGATGTCTTGCACGTCTAATTCCTCATCCCATGGGGCCGTGGCTAATTAGCCTTTGATTATTCACAAACACAGAGGCAGGAATGGGGCCTCGAGTCCTCCATGCTTTAATCACTCACATGAAACCCAGGCAAGACTGTCAGTTTTTGGAAGTGGTTTGGCCAGGATTTGAAGATCAGAGATGAAAACATTCAAGAAATCACTAGTGAGGCCCCTGCCCTCAGTCTTCTCGTGGGGAAAAGCAAATGCCGAGCTGCTCTCCTCTGGCTCCCCCATCACACCCCCGGGTCCTGGAAAGCATGTTTTTAATTGTTGATTTTTGCTTTTTTTCACTTGGGAAGATCCTGGCCACCTCCATGTCACTGCAGCCAGCTTTCCAAGAAGTTCCTTCTGTTGTCATCAGGCCAGAGATAGCTGGCCTCCTTTTAGGTTGTACGTAAAGTAGGACATTTCCTAGCCAGGAGTTCCACTGTGTGCTTTTGGCAGGAAGAAAGGTCCCCTTTCTTTCATTCTGACTCTATTTATGGGAGAAAGGGTTCTAAAGGAGATGAAACACCTTCCGACTTAAGATTTGTGTTATCATCGGTGCAGGCGTAGGGTTGCTCATTCATTTAACAAATAATCTCAAGTCACTCAGGACTAAAACCAAAGTCCTTCCAACGATCTAGATTTACGCTGGGTGACGTACTGGCTGGATGATAGTATCTGCTGAGCCGTCCTGTGCAGAGTCGGTGGAGGCAGGTGGGGGGGTGGGGCGTGTCTTCCCTGGTGGCTCCGACAGTGAAGAATCTGCCTTCAATGAGGGAGACCCGGAGTTTGATCTCTGGGTTGGGAAGATCCCCTGGAGGAAGGACTGGCTGCCCACTTCTGTATTCTTGCAAGACAGAGGCGCCTGAACAGCATGGACAGAGGCGCCTGGTGGGCTACAGTCCGTGGGATCACAGAGTTGGACACTTCTGAATGACTCACACTTCCACTTGTTTCTCCTGGGCAATGTAGGAGGTTAGCAACTGCCCTGGCCTCTACCCACTAGATGCCAGGAGCCGCCACCTCCAGCTGTGTCAACTGAAGGTATCTCTAGACATGCACGATGTCCCTTGCGGGGTGTCACTGCCCCCTTGGGAACCAGGGTTCTTGAAGGCGTTTTGGGGTCTAACCCCCAGCCCCTTTCTCTGAGAGAGTCTTCTACTTGACATTCTTTCACTTCCTCCGTTCCATCCGCAGTGACCTCCTTGTTGGTCCCCACTGGCAAGGTGAGCCTCACCAGGCGCGCTGTCACCTCAGGGCCTTTGCGCTGCAGCTCCATCTTCCTGAAATGTTTTCCCCCCAGATATCCATACAGCCTGCTCACTCACCTCCCTTAAGCCTCTGCATAAACCCTGCCCTCTCCGTTGAAAGTCTGCCGTGAACATTCGTTTAAAAGTTGCCCCCCTCCCAGCCTCTTAATGCCCCTTTAAGCATGTTCTTGTGTCGTTGATGTTTGCTTTTTTTCACTTGGGAAGATCCTGGCCACCTCCATGTACTGCAGCCAGCTTTCCAAGAAGTTCTTCTCTCTCTTGTTCTCCTCCTGTCTCCCCACTCATTATTTGTGTGTATTACTATTATTGTTATTATTTACTGTTCTCTTGATGTTCGAATAAAGATTCCATGGAGGCAAGAGTTTTGTCTGCTTTGTTCACAGATGCCTCCCAAGCCCTTGGATAAGTCCTTCTTTTGTGATGTAGTTCTCCTGTGCCTGCTGTATACACGCACCAGGCATTATGTGGACACCAGGAAGAGAAGGGTGAACGTGTAGACCAGGGTCCTGCCCTAAAGGAACTCAGAACTGGCATCATGAAGATTGGACTTGCCCAGAGCTAGGGGATCCTGTTCCCCGGTGCCGCAGAAATAAGGAACGTGGGCTAGGCAGATAGAAGTCAGGGCCCTCCCCCAGGGCAGCAGGAGACAGGACTGAGTTTGGGGCTTTTCTCCCTGCCCCCTTCCCCAGGCCCCCCCACGTGACTGTGGCCGTGGCCAGGCCCTGTCCCCTGGAAGGCCCCGCAGCCAACCTCCCGTGGGCCTCATTGATATTCAGGCTGCCCCTCGCTCTGAATAAACGTTTCCCTGCCATCCTCCCTTAGGCAGCAGCTTTTGTCTGTGGCCTGAGAGTGTCGGAAAGGCGATAAAAATAGTGTTTAGTTACCTGCACTCTGCTTATTTTGTACTTTCCAGCAGTAACACGTCTTCTGACATGTCAGGTCGACCAGCAAGCTCATCATTTCTCCCCAGCGTGGCATGGCCTTGAGACAGCCTCCTCTGAGGTGCCCGTCATCCGACCAGCACCTTCAGCTGTCAGGGACACCAGCCAGCCTGGCCCAGCCCAGCCACCTCCCCTTTCCAGAAACCTCCCCTTCTGTCCCCTATCTTTGTCAGCAACCCATAAAGAATGGGACAGAAGCAAGTGTAGAGGCTGTGTCGGGCGAAAGAACCCATCCTCGGGGGCCACCCTGACCCTGGTAGAGGCTTTTGCAGCCAACCGCAAGACTCCTCTGGGGACTCCTAATGACACTGGCTGGGACATTTTATTTCTGTTCATTTTCTCCATCAGTTGGTGGCTATCTTTGTTCCCATATTGCAGATGAGTAGAGTGAGGTGCTGAGAGACGAAGTGACCAGCTCAAGATCACCTTCGGCTTGAGCAGTAGGAGGTGGAGCCAGGGCCCCAAGCCCCTCCTATTGGAGCTGTGCTGGGGCCAGGGCCCCATCCTGGCCCATCCTGCCATCTCCCCCAACCCACGCTGAGGTCTCCAGGGTGTCTTGCCTGCAGCTGATGGCCTTTCTGAATAGCAAACAATGGTCACTAATGTTTACTCTTAAAGAGAGAGATTCTTTTTGCACTTAAAATCTTTAAGTAAGAACCCTCCAGCCTCTGGTTTGGGAGTAAATACATAGCTTTCCACCTCTCAAGTGTCACATTACTTAATTGGTACAACTATCCTAAGGGAACCACGGTGGCTTTGCTAAGTGGTGGTTACATTAGGGAGATGCTCGAAGGTCAGGGGAACGAGAGATTAAAGAGCAGTTGTTGGGTATTAAACAGAGGTGTCTGGAGCTGTCTGAAGTCATTCAAGTTGGGATGGCAGATCCCTGTCCTGCCCACCCTTCCTCCCTCCTTGTTTCCCAGGATCTCTGGACATCAGCTAGAGAGCAGACAGGGAATCCGCTTCCCCATGTCCTAGGGCAGCGTTCTCCTAAAAGGGCTGCTCTGCCACTAAGGGCTTGGGGGCAGACATGCATTCTCTGCTCCCCTTTGCACACAGCTGCAGATCTGAAACTTGGCCCTGGAATGCTCCCTTGTGGTCCGTGAGCCCGACTCAGTTTATAGCTCTATCACATGGAGCCAGCGGACCAGTGAGTGCCAGAGGCTGGTCCCTGCCTCTCACACACAGTGCCCCGCATGGCCCTCTCAGTGCTTGGGGCCAAGGTCAGTTGGACACGCCTTACATCCTTTCCCTGGAGGAACGGGATAGGGCATGGAGAGAGGTGGAGAGTGGGTTACGTTATCCCCAGCTGCCTCACTTTGTACAGAAAAGGGTTTCAGAAAATTTGTGTGGCCCAGTGGAGATGATATCAGCCCAGACACGTGTTTTCTCATTCGCTTCCACTTTAAAGTCAGCGATTTCTCTGCTTCACTTCTGATTGCTATTCTGGTGGCACAGTCTCCTCCCGAAGAGGTTTTAGACTTCTCCTTCATCTCCAGTCTGCTCATGTGATGCTCAGTAAATAAATACTTGACTGTACCAGGGATGCAGGCATGCAAACCAGCCAACTCGTCTGATTTCAGAAGCTTTTCTGCAGAGCCCTGCAGCAGGTCATTCCAAATCAGCTCAGCAGATGTGAAGACAAGACTAACACATGGAAAACACAACACAGTCAGAGTCGATAACACTGAAAAATGAGGGGTGACAGTCTTCCTTTTTTGAAAAAGTGAGGAACCCCGTCTTTGACATGGAAGCAAATAACTAGCTTTGTTTCCCTCTTTGCAGTGTCTGCTAGGAAGCTCAGAGACAGAATTCATACCTCTCACAAGTGCCCAGGACTTGTGGTAATNAAATGAGGGGTGACAGTCTTCCTTTTTTGAAAAAGTGAGGAACCCCGTCTTTGACATGGAAGCAAATAACTAGCTTTGTTTCCCTCTTTGCAGTGTCTGCTAGGAAGCTCAGAGACAGAATTCATACCTCTCACAAGTGCCCAGGACTTGTGGTAATTTTCTGGTTGCTTACCAAGTTCCTGTTGGCAACTTAAATTTCCTATTTCTTGATTCCCTTCCTTACTTCCCCCTGCCTCCTGGGTTTTGTCTGTGTAGTTTTTGGTCAGTGGAACAGTGTGTTTTGCTTAAGCTTTTTGTACCATGAAAGAGCAGGGGTAAGTAGCTATTGAGATTAAAATACAGTTTGCAGCTGTGTCTTTTGTGTGTACTTGCCTTCTATTTAAGCATGTTTTGTCCCCTGCGCCTCTTCGCAGTGTACTCCAAATGTGAGGACTCACAAGCTTATTTTGGTCTTCAGAACTCTAGGAAAGCACCACTCAGAGGTCTCACTGGCCTTGGAATGTGTAGACGCTGTACAGTGTGGGCACTGAACGCCCAACTCCGAGCCAGATCCACACCCATTTATCAACTCTGGGCAGAAAGTCCAGAATGTGTGGTCCTTTCTTGACCGTGTCACTAAGGGACTGGTGACTGTGGGCAGGGCTTTTCCCTTCCCTGGGCCTCAGTTTCCACATTTCTATAATATAATGGGAAACAATTACCCCTACCTGCTGACCTCATAGGTCCCATGTCTTACATGCCATACATCAAATGAAACTCCTTTTTAAAACAAAACAGTTGGCAGGTGGCCCAAGGATGGCTTGGATTTAGTGGCAGATCCAGAGGTGTTGACAAACACCTGGACATTGTCACCACCCACACGAATATGACCATCGCTAGGTCAGTTATTTCCTCTTAATTAAGAGAAGACTCTGAACTGAATGAAACAAGCTGGCCATGAATCTCAGCTCTGTCGCTTGCTAGCAGTGGACCTTGGGCATTGCTCTTCGTTTCTCCATCTGTATAATGGAGATAATTATGTTAGAAGTGGTTAACATAGCTTCTCTCAGAGATCAAGCATATGTCATCAGGAGCCGTTGACAAGTGCATGCTTGTGGCCAGATTTGGGCTCTTCATTAGGTGGATCAGGCTAATTGGGGTGTTCCAATTACAGAAGGGGCTCTGGACATGGAGTGCGTGCACAGCTCCACGCAGTCAAGGACTCTGTCCTGCGAGGCACAGCTTTCCTCTTCACTCTTGGCCATCGTGGTAATGGTGACTGCAGAAACAGCTCACTCATTGCCAGGTCCTGGGACTAAGGCTGGCTGTTCTTGAAAACTGAATTTAACCATAATGAAAAGTGAGATGGGTTTTCCTCTGCCTTCCTAGCTTTAAGACTTTAAAACTTAAGTCAGTCCAGATAGACATCTTTATTTCTACTTAGAAGGTTGTTAAAAGTTATGGAAAGTTTGACACTAACCCTGACTAACCTTGGATGAAATTTTCAAGACGTGGCTCTTAGCTTCTAAATTGGATGAGCTCCTTTGTTAAACTCTCAAGTGTACTTTTTTTTTTTTTCTAATGTGGGGGGAAAGCCAAGCTCGGAGTTCAGTTTAATTGCCAACAAGATTCTGTATTCTAAGTAGGGCAAGTAAGAAGTGAAAAGGGCAAGAAAGAAATGGAAAAGCTGAAATCTATTATAACATTTTATTTTCTGGATGAGATGTACATTCATAAAACTGAAAATCACCAGGGTTTCATTTGTTCCAACCTCAATTTTCATTCTCTGCAAGAAGTCATCATCACATGCCTTGCCTGCTTCTTAGAGAGAGATTGCCCCAGAGACCGGGTATGTGGAGTGGTGAAAAAGCTCTCAGAAGTACTTCTGTATCACTCTGGATTTTTTTGCGGGGAGCTGGAGAACGACTTTTTTTTTTTTTGGAGTGAGTCAAATTTCTACAGCTACAGAACTGAAACTTTTTCTTTAAATGTTCTGAACAGGAGTAATTTGCATTCCCAACTGTCACAGCGATGATGTTGGGTCTTGGATTTAGAATATAATCATAACTTTTTAAAGTTCCCATACCTGGGGAATCCAGAGAGCTATCAACCTCACATTAGGAAAACATATCAGTCAAACTGATTTTTGGAAATGACAGAGATTTGCAAAATTAGGGAGTGGAGTTACACACATGCTGGGAAAACAAAGCCACAGAGTTTAGAGTTGGTTGTCACATGCCATGGAGCAGAATATCAGACTGGCGGATTGCAATGAGAGGTTTTACATGGAAATGCTAGAGAAAGAAAAAAGTGAGATTATAGAGAAAGGGAAGGGAAGAAAGGCTGGTGGAGACAGTGATGGTGTAGGAAAGTGATCTACACCTCATGGGCCAAATTTTGCCCTCTGTTTGTTTTTGTGAATAAAGTTCTATTGGAACACAGTCACGCCCAGTTGTTTACGTATAGATTGTGATTACTTTGGCTCTACAAGGGCAGAGTTGAATAGTTGCCACAGAAGCTATATGGCCTACAAAGCCTAAAATAGTTATTAGCTGGCCCTTTACAGAAATAGATTGTTGACTCCTTGTTTAGGTCATCATGGATGAAAATGCTGGCAATCGGGCAGAATCCCTGCTCCCTCACTTACTGTCTTCCCCGGTGGCTCAGATGGCAAAGCGTCTGCCTGTAATGCAGGAGACCTGAGTTCAATCCCTGGGTCAGGAAGATCCCCCAGAGAAGGAAATGGCAACCCACTCCAGTACCCTTGCCTGGAAAATCCCTTGGACAGAGGAGCCTGGTAAGTTACGGTCCATGGGATCACAAAGAGTTGAACACGACTGAGCAACTTCACTTCACTTCACTCACTTATTAGCAGTGTGACTTTAGAAAGTAACAACATGTTTCCAAGTCTGTTTCTTTATATAACACTTATTATACCGTTGGGGTGATTTAACAAAGCGCCTCAAACACAGTACTGTAAAGCAGTGTTTTTGTTATTAGTTTTGCTTCCAGGTCTTTGGGTCAGTGGGATGGTTCTTCTGGTCTCAGCTGTGGCTCCTCTGATCTCGGTGGGCTCTCAGGTCTAGGGGTCGGCTGTCCAGGGACTGCTTGATGACTGACTCAGCAGCCACATGTGGACTCTACTCCACGTGATCTCTCATCCTGCAGCAGAGGAACCCATCCACGTGGCAGTTACAGGGTTCCAAGAGAGACAGTGGAAGTATGCAGGGCTTCCTGAAGCCAGACTTACAACTGCATGGCGGTCACTTCCACATTCATTTGGCCAAAGCACATCACATTACCAGGCAGCCCATATTCAAAATGTGGGGAAGCTGAGTCCACCTGTGACAGAAGAGATGCAAAATCACATTGCCCAGGGCAGGGATATGGCAGATCGTGGCTCGGGGCTGCCGGCTCAGTGGGTCTACTCTACACCTAATCAGACAAGCCCCGTTGGGAACAAAAGAATCCTGACCATGACTGGCCTGTAGGAGGCAGGTAGGAAATCCCAGCTGCTGCATAAGTGAGGCTGCACCCCTAGGGTTGTACTCCGAGGAATGTGGTTGTGAACAGTGTATCTCGTGGCCCCTCTGCTTGGGCAGAGCATCAGCTTATGTTGAGGAGGGGCAGGTAACTGCTGCAGGACCACCACTGAACAAGGGTTCTGAATACAGTGCTCAGCCCCTGTTAAAGTCTCACTCCGTGTTCATCTTTGTTACTCTGGTTGATAAACACAAGCTCTTGTTATTGTGTCTACCATGAGCCTCTCCCTTCTAGACAGAGTTGGTGTCTGTTTTCCTTCTTCAGATGCCCAGTGTTTCTCTCCCCACCCCTTTTCCCCCTCCCCGTCTTATTCCTCTTTTTCTCTCTCTTACTCTCTTCCTCTTCCTCACTTGGCTTCTCTCTCAGGGACATTTAACAGAGAGCCCAGCCCAGTGAGCCTTTAATGCAAAGTGACATCTGCTCGGAGTTGAGGGCCCTGGGAGTGGTCCCCAGCAGAAAGTGCCTTTGGCTGCAGAAGCCTTGAGCATAGCTGAGTTCTGGGAACGGCTAAATTGCAGCCTGACAGTGTAGATCAGGAAGGGTCACTGTGCAGAGTGGCTGCCTGATTGGGACGGGTAGAGAGTGCCACCATGGTGCTGCGAGGATTCTCAACAGTTGTCTCACAGTGGAACATCACCATCTGTGAGCCCAGAGTCTCTCTGAGGCTGTGATGAAGGATCACAACCCTTGGGGATGAAAGGGGTCTGTTCTGGAAGGACCTGTCCCGACCACTACACTTTGACTGAGCTTTTGCACATTTAGGGGTACTGGACCGGGCATTTTCTGAGAAGCCTTAGATGAAATTGAATCTAGAACTGAGTTAGAAAAGAAGGGTGTAATGTCTGAGGTGGAAGATGGAGCATCTGTAGTGATTAAAAGCCAAATGCAAGTTGGACCTGGGTTGGAATCTCAGGTCTTCCTTTTACCTGCTGGGTCAGTGCTTCTATGTATAGTTAACCAGGATGTACACTGCACAAGGGAGCAAGTCGGAGCTAAAATTCAGGTTGCTCTTTAGTCAGCAAGGCATGCACATAAACTCGGCACTCCAACTGCCCCCAGTAAGAGCCAAGTCCAGTTGGTAATTTTCACAAAGCTGCCGTTTAAGCATGCAGTGACATGGGCTGGGAGCATTGGAAGAGTGCAACCTCTCTGAATCTCAGTTCCCTCATCTATAAAACAGAGGTGAAAATAGTGCCAGAATTATTAGTTTGTTTTTTTTTTT